>QLOZ01000135.1:0-19984 GCA_003314065.1 Lactarius sp. MG50
TGTCGTCAAGGAGTACCTGGCTCTCACGATATTGCCGCATGCTGCTGTCCCCACTCGATGCTGAAGAGACAGGTCCAGAACGACTAGTAGATGCGGTGCGCGCCACCTCTGGTTCATCGCGGTATGGTGTGACCTCGGTTCCCGTGAGGTCCGTGCAGCCAGAAGGTTGGGCTACTCTGTCGGGATCGACGGCCCCGTCAAAGACGTCGCGGCGGCGTTTGCGGCACCAATAAAACAAACCAAGGGTGAGGACAACGAACAAGGCACCAACTCCGCCAGCGATTCCGCCAGTAATTGCACCATTGCTACCGGAAGGAACTCGAGATGTAATTGATATGGTGGGGTCGATAATTGATATGGTGCCAGTGGGGGCGATAGTTGATACGGTGCCAGTGGGGGCGGTAATTGATGTGGTGTCAATGATGGCGGGGGTCAGCGTGAAGGTGTGAGTATACTTGAGGATCGCCGTGACGTTAGTGGTTGAGGTTCCTCTGTAAGGATGTGAATGAGAGGGACGGCGGTGGTGAGCTACGAGTGCTTACCCGGATATTGTCGTGTATATAGATTCCAGGCCTGGGTTCGGGTTCGAATCGGGTGTATGTGTCGGGGTCGTGGACGTGGGGAAATTTGCGGGTTGTACATTTGATGAAGGACGCGGGGTCGAGATTGAAAACCAAACAAGGCGTGGTCAGCGAATGCCCACGCAGATCAAAATTGAAGACCCAAGCACCTGAAGTAGACACAGAGGGTGGGGATGTTTGTTGCACTGGTGGAGGGGATGATGTGGGTTCGGATGGTTGCTGTACTGGTGGTGCGGGTGTGAGTGCGGGTGATGGATCCCCCGGTGCAGGGGGTGCAGACGGCATCCATGGCGGAGTGGGGGTCGGTGGGTCCCCTGGTGCAGGGGGTGTGCGCGGCGCCTTTGGCGGAGGGGGGGCGAGTGGTGGGCCGGGAACCATCGGCGCGAGGGGTACAGGTGATGGAGCCCTCATAGGAAGGGACACGGTCAGTTGCAAATAAGAGAAGGAAAGTGGGGAAATTGAGGGGTAAAAAGAATGGGGATGAGTGGCGCAAGAGCATGTCAGACCAAGGAGGTTTAGCACCGGAAGAGTCAAGATGTGGCCAGGACAAAACACCGAAGATGGAGGCCATGTTACGGTCCAAAGAATACAGCGTCTGATCATAGTCTGATCACCTCACTACCAGAGGCCAGGAGATATGGTCCTGCTTGCTATCGTCCACCAGCAGTTCGCATTCAAGTTCACCACCAGTTCGTATTCTTGAAATATCCCAGCATCTGCTGCACAGATCGACTTTGGTCTTGAATATAAACATGTTCGGATGTACTTAAACCAATTTCGGGTGTAAAATTTGATTGATTCTTATACAGACCTTGTGCTGAATATCAACCCACAGGGGCATAGTGCTCGTTACGTTCTCCTCTCATGATGAGAGGCCGTGGGAATCAATACTTCTCTGTTTTCTATTTTTATTTATTTACAGTAATTATTATTATTTTGAATCCGCACTTATATACAACGATGGTGCACGTGGTCACATGATTACTAAGTTACGTATTAGGCATGTGTGATGGGTTCAATGAAATCAGAACTCGCTAACTAACTAACTAACTATGCTATGGGCAGTGTGGGGTCATGTGTGGGTCAAGGCCCAGTCTGAATTGGTCCACACACACATTCATGTGGCCTCTGTTCCCTGTTTTCTTCTTAACGTATCTCAGGCCGTGGGTGACCTACCAACCTCTTCCGCCTCATAACACAGATCTTTTCAATGTCTCAAACTGAACACCGGACCCTCAACGTTAATGAAACTGAGCAGGCAAATCGCCTAAGTATATTACCTGCCTCTCGGTTTTAACCTCGCCCATTTTTGTCCACATGTCCTTCAGATGCTCCGCTCAACCCGCCTCTGACGAATCAAAATCTGGAAAAACGGCCTGAGTTTGCCGAGGGCTCTGGGCCCCTCTTCCTCATGTATCGGAAGATGACAGAGGAAGAAGACAAAAAGATGGTCGAACGCTGGCAAAAAGATGCTGAAGGTATCATTATATTCGTGAGTCCTCATCTTGTTTCTATACTGGACATCACACACCAAGGAAAAAATGATAGACTGGATTGCTGTCTGCTGCCGTTGCAGCAGTACTTGCGATGACAGTCGGCAGCCTCGATCCAAACTTCCAGGATGGGTCCGTATTCATTCTCCAGAACATTTATCTGCTTCTAGTCAAGACCTTCAACGCTAATGAAACTCTGCCTTCCGATCCTATGGTCATAGAGGCCTTCACTCCGCCGAAGTATGCCGTGTGGGTGAGCGGAATCTTGTTCTTGAGCTTGGCTATCAATCTTAGCTGTGCTATGATGGCGACATTGATACGACAATGGGCACGTCGGTACCTCAGGATCACTCAGTCACCACGTTACAGCCTACACGAGCGAGCGCGGATCCGCGCATTCTTTGCCAACGGCGTCGATGTCTGTTGGCTCCCCCAGGTGATTGAAGGAATACCGGTCCTAATAGAAGTGTCCCTGTTCCTCTTCTTTTCCGGTCTTCTCACATTGCTCGCTTCTATGCATTCAACTGTCTTCCTAGCCGTATTTTGGCTCCCTCTGATGATTTTCTGTGCTTATATCATCATCACGATTATGCCACTTGTACGGCACGACAGCCCATACTATTCATGGTACTCTTCGTTCATGGGGTTGTTGGGGCATGTGGAAAAATTAGCTGTGGAAACCGTTCAGAAACGAGCATCGGAGATCGACAACCACATTTTCAAGTGGATATTCGACAATCTAGTCGAGGACCACGACTCGGAGGTGGCTCAGTTCTTCGAGAGCATCTGTAGCTCATCAATACTCCAAGAACCCCTCCTCAGTCTCACTAATCTGGGCGAAGGGAAGCTGTCGTCGGCTTTGAGCAAGTTCTTGGAACGTACTTGGTTATCCAATTTTGTCCCTGGCTCGGACAAGATGCGGCGACTTGTCGTCTGCGTGAAGATCGCTGATGTTGCAAGCCTCTCCGATCTAGCGTTATCAATCCTTGAAGATATATTCCCTGTGGACCTGCATAAGGTGCTGCGGTCCGTTGAAATGGGGCGATCCCTGACAAGCCAAGGCAATAAAGCCCTCCAGGAGATTAATTTGTGTGCACAAAGCGTTGTTGCTGGCATCATTTCAAACGTGCAGAGAAGCGACGACAATTGGATTGCGCTCGCTGCGGACCAATTAGGGAAATCAGAGTGCGTCGTTCGAGGCTACCTCGAACATGGCAATGAAAGCGTGTTACTTGCCAACTTGATCCACATTACGCGCCTCATCTTGGGCTCTTTGAGGGACCCGAATAATCGGGATATGGCTGACGCGTCGTCCTGCATATTGCCATCTCTTTCCAAGTTCGACATACGAAATACTCTTCCGGGACTGCAGCACGACTTCTTTACCTTGTGGGATGAAATCGATCGAGAAGCACAGAACAACAGCGTTCCCACGAAGATCCGCGACAGCCTTCGCAATCTTTACCATGCATTAAATCCAGGCACCGATCATACCTCGACAACACCATCCGCATCCAACACCAAATTGAATTCCTACAACCATCCTTCAGACTCGACTTCCCCTACGCACGAGGCGACCAATGAAAATTCTCATACGCAGATTACCACTTCCCTCCCTGTTTCACACCATGACGCTGGTCTTGCCACCGTCACTCACCCACCCGCAGATGTTGCAACAGAAGACACCAACAACACCTCGTCTGTGCCCAACCCTACCCCTCAGTCCAGCCTTAACGGCGGCGCTACTCCTCAATGCAACGAAGGAATGACTATCGTCGCTCCTGCTATGATACCTGGCTCACTGTCACCATCTACCCTCATGCCGGTCCCCAGCAGCGCCCTCACGGGAGGCCCCCATTCACCCCCCGACTCTGTTGAGAATGGTCAATCTTGCGCTCTCCCTCACGCATCGGTACGTTCATCTCCATCGTGAGCCCACTCTTTCTCTCACGTTGTTACGCAGGAGTCTTCGTCCTTGGACCCTAATGTTACTACCCCCACGGCGTCGGTGCCATTGTCGGGCGCCCTCACCCCGCAGAGGAATGACAATGACGACAATGAGGGTATATGCGTACCAATCACGCTGAGTGCCAAGGCTGTCGACAAGCGACCACTCGTGGAAGATCCCGATTTCCCCGTTGCATATGACAATACCCAAGACTCGAACATTCTTACTCGGCCCCAACTGTCCCGCTACCACCGCCAGTCGGAACCGTTAGCCAGTTTTACAGTCACAACTACTCTATCATCTGAGAATCGTAGTCCATCAGAGAATACCACCTAGTTTCCGCATAGCCGATTGGAGTCGCAGTCGATGGTTATTGGTGGCTGTTATATTTTCTTTTCGATTTTCTGTCATGGCTCAGCATACTTGTGGATGGTATTGATTCCAAGCGGGACAAGGATCGAGAATGTGAAGCTTCTTTCGAGTCTCAAGTTTTCCTTGAAGGTTTTGAAGAGATACTGTACCGTGTTTCTGGTTACCGTATAGTATAGGAAGTTCCTGAATATATCTAGTTGTTCTTTGATGCCAGCTCGAACATGGCAATGATAGCGTGTTACTCGCCCGAGCCAACTCGATTCACCTCACTCGTCAGATCTTTCACTCTTCTTTCGGGAACGGAGATATGGCTGATGCGGCATCATATCATCCTATCATCTCTTTCCCATTTTGACATCCAGCATGCTCTTCCTGGACTGCAGTACGACTTGTGTGCATTGTGTAATGAAATAAAAATCGTTCTAGAAGTACAGCGCAGCAACGGAGGTTGGAACTTCCCTATCACTGTCGTCTTCACCTCCGTCATCACTCCAGCTGTCAAGAAAAACACAACAAGGACATTAAAGTAAAAAAAAAACCCACAGCCATCACTTGGCATTCCCAGGGATCGAGTCATAAATAACCTGCGGGGGAGTCAGTGAGTCACGGCCACAGGCCCGACGTCCCTCGTCTGAGTGCTGTATGATTTCTTATTCGCCCTCTTCAGGCGCGCTTGCGAGTTCGAGGCTGGTCTCCCCGCATTGGCGCAGCGCCTCGCGCTCCTTGATGGACATTAGTACCGGCTGCGACACAGGGAAGCCTGATCCAAAACCAGCGCCGCTCCTGGAGGAGCTACTGTGCGCATGACTGGAAGCGGGGTAGGCCAAGGGACCATCGCTCGAGGTAGGCGCGTAGTGCGATCCCGAGGTCGCCGTGGCCGCACCAGCTTTGAGTGTGCTGTCGCCAAGGAGCCCCTGGCTCTCACGATATTGCCGCATGCTGCTGTCCCCACTCCATGTTGGAGGAACAGGTCCAGAACGGCTAGATGCGGTGCGCGCCACCTCTGGTTCATCGCGGTATGGTGTGACCTCGGTTCCCGTGAGGTCCGTGCGGCCGGAAGGTTGGGCTACTCGGTCGGGACCGACGACTTCGTCAAAGACGTCGCGGCGGCGTTTGCGGCACCAATAACACAAACCAAAGGTGAGGACAACAAACACGACACTAACTCCGCCAGCGATTCCGCCAATAACTGCACCACTGAGGCCATGAAATATAGTATTTATGCTAGTTGGTAGGCCAGTGGGGGAGGGGATCATCAGGGTGGTAGTAAAAACCTCGCCATCAGGTGCGGTTGATCTGTAAATAGATTCCAGGTCTGGGTTTGGGTTCGAATCGGGTGTATGTGTCGGGGTCGTGGACGTGGGGGAATTTGCGGGTTGTCCATTTGATGAAGGATGCAGGGTTGAGATTGAAAACCAAACAAGACGTGGTCAGCGAACGCCCAAGCAGATCAAGGTTAAAGACCCAACTACCTGAAGTAGACACAGAAGGTGGGGGTGTTTGTTGCACTGGTGGAGCGGGTGTGGATGATGGATTCCCCGGTGCAGGGGATACAGGCAGTGTCCCTGGCGGAGTGAGGGTCGGTGGGTCCCCCAGTACAGGGGGTGCGCGCGGTGCCTTTGGCGGAGGGGGGGCAAGTGGTGGAACCACTAGCGCAATGGGTGCAGGTGATGGAGCCCTCATAGGAGGGAACATGGTCAGTTGCAATAAGAGAAGGAAGGAAAGTGGGGAAATTGGGGGGTAAAAAGATTGGGAGTGAGCGGCGCAAGAGCACTGCATTTCCGACCAAGGAGGCTTAGCACCGGAAGATGTGACCAGGATACAATACCCAAGATGGAGGTCATGTTACGGTCCAACTTGAAAGAATACAGCGTCTGATCATAGTCTGATCATCTCATTACCAGAGTCCAGGGGATGTGGTACTACTTATTATCGTCGACCAGCAGTTCATATTCTTGAAAAATTTCAGCGTCCGCTGCACGGACCGACTTTGGTCTTGAATATAAACATGTTTGGATGCACTTCAACCAATTTCGCGTGTAAAATATGATTGACTCTCAACAGACCTTGTGCTGAATATCAATTCACTGGCCATGGGTTACGGCGTTCTCCTCTCATGATGAGAGACCGTACACTAGCCTGAGAATATAGAAGCGCGATCGGCGGGCCGTCTTCACATCGACCGTGACTTGCTGCCCCGAGAGCGTCTATGCTTCCACAGCCATCTTCTTATCCTCTGTGCGACTTCCCAGACAATGTCTTCCACATCCACATGGTTGTAGACGGCGCAACTGGAGAAACACTCCACACACACCTGTCACTTTCCCCACCATCTCACCAAATTCAGCTTACACTGGCCCATACCCCGCAGACGGGCCGTCATCTGGCGATGTCCCTGATACACTGGGACGCACCATCCCAGTCCCTACATCGCCTCATCCTGCTTTCTCAAAAGCAACGGCCTCCCTGTTCAATGTCTCAAACCTACCGTCGATAAGTGAGTTGGTAAACGCTACATGTACGTTTCCTGCTTGCCGGCCTCGTTTCAATTACACTAGATGCCCCCATTGACTCGCCTCAAATGACGGAGAATTTGCGAGCACAGCCTGGATTCGCTGATAGCTCTGGGTCTTTCTTTTCCATGTACTAAGAGATGACAGAGGAAGAAGACGGTAAGATGGCTGAACGCTGGAATTAAGATGCCGAGGGAATCATTATTTTCGTGGGTCATTCTTTTACTTTCCATACCACTTCATACATACAGTCAAATAATAGCTATAGGCTGGTCTGTTTCCTCCTGCCGTTGCGGCATTGGTCTCGTTCACTGTCACGGACCTAGAGCAAAACCCGCAGGATACGTCCGCATTCTATCCCCAGAATATCTATCAGCTGCAAGTTCCCACCGACTCCAGCATACCCCGCCCGTCAATGCCCTCCACTCTAGCTGAACCACTTCCCTTCTCTCCATCGAAATACGCCATCTGGGTGAACTCGCTCTGGTTCTTAAGCTTGTCTATCAGTCTTACCTGTGATATGCTGGCGACACGGCTCCAGCAATGGGCATGCCGATACCTCAGGGTTACTCACCCATCACGATGTAGTCCGTACCAGCAAGCGCGGATGCGTGCATTCTTTTCCCACGGCATCCACAGATTTCATCTTTCCTGGGTGGTTGAAGCGTTACCCTCCCTGGTACATCTCTCTCTTCCCCTTCTTTGCTGGCCTTCTCATATACCTCTCCAACGTCAATCACACCGTCTTCTGTGCAGTAGTTTGGTCGGTCGAAGTTTCCACAATGGCATACCCACTCATCACGGTTATACCAATTTTCCGCCTAGACAACCCATACTATGCACCGCTTTCTTCACTGGTCTGGTCCATTCATGCCAACATATCCTATATCGTCTTCCTTCTATTCTGGTGTTTTGTTTGTTGTCGTGGCGCAGCCTTTAGGCGGCGCATTTATTACCTGAAAGACCCCTGAATGTATGTATCTCGCAGGGAATGGTGAAAATAACCGGTGGAGAGAGGGGTTGCGCCCCCAAGGACTCGTCGATGGGTTCGACCACTCTACGCACATGATCCGCTACTTGTCCCGTGACTTCCTCATCATGTGACCTCCGACCTCCTTCCCTATTCCAACGGGACACAGATCTTATGGCGAATCATGTAGGCAGAACCTGGTTCGTTCGACCCTAAGATTTGGCAGTGCTCTCCAGCGTGAACGTGAAAAGCCCATAGAAACGTTGAAGGGCGTAAAACTTTTTTGAAGGTCACGAGATTACATCGCTTCTCTTCGCGCGGTCGTTCACGCGCGCATGAGCGACATGCCGAGCTCATTCATGCCAGCGCCGGCGCCGTCTCCCCAGAACAGATCCCACGAGTCGGCGTGGACGAGCTCAGTGGGATACGTTTTGAGGAGTAACGTACCCAGGTCTTCGTGCTGGCAGAACTTGAGGTACAGCACCTAATGACCCATCGATCAGTCCAGGATGAATATTGCCCTCCCAACACCCGCGCGATCAAAAAAACTCACTGTATCGAGGGCAATAATCCTTCAACCCCAATCTCGCCGTGCGAAGTCCTCAAGCTCTGCGGTGGTTGCCGTGACCTCCTCGGCGTACTCGTAGCGCCTGATCCGCTCCGCCAGGTCGGGCCGGTGGTCGAGGAAGCTGTGCGCCTCGAACAGGTGCATCGCTGTCGGGTAAACCACGTCCCGGTACAAGATACTGTGCGGCGAGTGGAACAGCACCCCAGTATATTCCCCATCCTCACTGAACTTGAGCCCCTGCGGCACGGCACTAGCGCCGAGCCATGGCGACGGCATGGCCATCGCGGTCGCTGTGGGGAGCATCATGCCACTCTCGGGCATGGGTATTTGCATCTCTGGAGTTGGCAGGATCGGCGGAGCGATGACAGTAGTCGGCGCATCAAGCACATCCCCGGATTTATGGGCGGTAACTTCCGTTGTGTTGTCAACCACCTCATCGACGTTCGAGCGATGGTCCGGAAGGTTACACAACGGATAAAAAGAAAATCCACGCAGAATGTCGTCGTCACCCGGAGTGAGAGCATGGAACGCTAGCAGGGAGGCATCGGTCCTCGATGTAGATCGAAATAAATACGGCGGATGCCAATCAGGATGTCGTACAAAGGATCGTCGTAAGTCGCGCTATTCCGGGCTCGGAGAACAGCGTTGTTCCACATGGCACAGAGCTCATGCTGAAGTTCGGGAAGAGTATTTCGTATGTCAAGTTGGAAAGTGACGGCAGAATGAAGCCCTATATGAGACCAAGCATGCGAGAATTGAACGACCGGGTCTCACCAATAGATACAGGATCGGTGGATAGAGGATTAACGAGTCAGGGTGCCTCAGATGGTTGTGCCTCGTGTGGGGGAGCCTCGCGTTGGGGAGTCGAAAGGTTGAGTGGGAGAGCCAGATGGAGCCTCAGAAGATCTTTGTGACTAGAGATGTGACGTAGGGAGTATTGCGCATTTAGACAAATGGTGTGGATCAAGTTAGAAAGTAACACGCTATCATCGCCACGTTCGAGATAGGGTGGAACGTTGTCGCCTAATTGATCCACAGCGAGTCCAATCTAATTGTCGTCGCGTTTGTGTACTGTTGCAATGATGTAGGCAACAAGGGTTTCTACACACAAACTGCCAGTGATCTCCTCGCCGCGGCTTCTATTGCACTGTCTTTTCAGCGTTCTTGTCCAATGCCCTATTTCAACCGTTCGCAGAATGCCATGCCGGTCTCCAGCGGACATGAGAGCAAGGATTTTCCAAAATGGATCGGGAAAGGAGTAATGTCCAAGAATAGAACCAAACTCGAGGAAAGCTTGCAGCTACCTAGGCCATCGAGAATGACTTGGGGATTCTTGACTTTCGAGCTACAGAAGCCAATGATGCGTTGAAAAAATCTGCTCAGTCCATGATTTTCTGCCAGGGCGTCGAATGTCCACTCCAGTACATGGCTGTCGATCGGTTGTGACGATTCTCGAACAGTTTATCCGGTGGAATAGAGAAGGAGGTCGGAGGTCACATGATGAGGAAGTCACGGGACAAGTAGTACATATAGCGAGTATTACTGTATGTCTCGTGACTTCCGTATCCTGTATCAACGTTTCTCAGGCCGCGGGTGACCTACCAACCTCTTCAGCCCCATAACACAGATCCTTTCAATGTCTCAAACCGAACACCGGACCCTCAACTTGTTAAACGTTAATGAAACTGGGCAGGAAAATTGCCCAAGTATGGAAAAACGGCCTGAGTTTGCCGATGGCTCCGGGCCTCTCTTCCTCATGTATCGGAAGATGACAGAAGAAGAAGACAATAAGATGGTCGAACGCTGGCAAAAAGATGCTGAAGGTATCATTATATTCGTGAGTCCTCATCTTGTTTCTATACTACACATTATACACCAAGGAAAAAATGATAGACTGGATTGCTCTCTGCTGCCGTTGCAGCATTACTTGCGATGACAGTCGGCAGCCTTAATCCAAGTTTCCAGGATGGGACCGTATTCTATCTCCATCACATTTATCTGCTTCTAGTAAACAACCTCAACACTAATGTAACTCTGCCTCCCGATCCTATTATCAAAGAGACCTTCGCTCCGCCGAAGTATGCTGTGTGGGTGAACGGAATCTTGTTCTTGAGCTTGGCTATCAATCTTAGCTGTGCTATGATGGCGACATTGATACGACAATGGGCACGTCGGTACCTCAGGATCACTCAGTCACCACGTTACAGCCTACACGAGCGAGCGCGGATCCGCGCATTCTTTGCCAACGGTATCGATGTCTGTTGGCTCCCCCAGGTGGTTGAAGGAATACCAGTCCTGATAGAAGTGTCCCTGTTCCTCTTCTTTTCCGGTCTTCTCATATTGCTCGGTTCTATGAGTCCGACCGTCTTCCTAGCCGTATTTTGGCTCCCTCCGATGATTTTCTGTGTATATGTCATCATCACGATTATGCCACTTCTGCGGCACGACAGCCCATACTATTCATGGTACTCTTCGTTCATGGGGTTGTTGGGGCATGTGGAAAGATTAGCTGCGGAAACCGTTCAGAAACGAGCATCGGAGATCGACAATCACATTTTCAAGTGGATATTCGACAATCTAGTCGAGGATCACGACTCGGAGGTGGCTCAGTTCTTTGAGAGCATCTGTAGTTCATCGATACTCCAAGAACCCCTCCTCAGTCTCACTAATCTGGGCGAAGGGAAGCTGTCGTCGGCTTTGAGCAAATTCTTGGAACGTACTCGGTTATCCAATTTTGTCTCCGACTCCGACAAGACGCAGCGACTTGTCATCTGCGTGAAGATCGCTGATGTTGCAAGCCTCTCCGATCTAGCGTTGTCAATCCTTGAAGATATATTTCCTGGGGACCGGCATAAGGTGCTGCGGTCCGTTGAAATAGGGCGATCCCTGACAAGCCAAGGCAATAAAACCCACCAGGAGATTGGTTTATGTGCCCAAAGCATTGTTGCCGGCATCATTTCAAACGTGCAGAGAAACGATGACCATTGGATTGCGCTCGCTGCGGACCAATTAGGGAAATCAGAAGGCATCGTTCGAGGCTACCTCGAACATGGCAATGAAAGCGTGTTACTTGCCAACTTGATTCACATCACTCGCCAGATCTTTCAGTCTTCTTTAGGGGACAAGAGGGCTATGGCTGATGCGTCATCATACATATTACCATCTCTTTCCAATTTCGACATACGAAATACTCTTCCTGGACTGCAGCACGACTTCCTTACCCTGTGGGATGAAATCGATCGAGAAGCACAGAACAACAGCGTTCTCACGAAGATCCGCGACAGCCTTCACAATCTTTACAATGCATTAAACCCAGGCACCGATGATACCTCGACAACATCACCCGCGTCCAACACCAAATTGAATTCCTACAACCATCCCTCAGACTCGACTTTCCCTACGCACGGGGCGATCAACAAAAACTCTCACACGCTTATTGCCACTTCCCTCCCCGTTTCACACCATGGCGCTGGTCTTGCCACCGTCACTCACCCGCCCGCCCATAGTGCAACAGAAGACACCAACGATACCTCGTCCGTGCCCAACCCTACCCCTCATTCCGGCTTTAATGGCGGCGCTGCTCGTCAATGCAACGAAGGAATGACTATCGTCGCTCCTGCTATGGTACCTGGCTCACTGTCGTCACCTACCCTCATGCCGGTCCCCAGCAGTGCCCTCACAGGGAGCCTCCATTCACCCCCCGACTCTGCTGAGAAAGATCAATCTTACGCTCTCCCTCACGCATCGGTACGTTCATCTCCATCATGGACCCACTCTTTCTCTTACGTTGTTACGCAGGAAGCTTCGTCCTTGGATCCTAATGTTACTACTCCCACGGCATCGGTGCCCTTGTCAGGCGTCGTTATCCCGCAGAGGAATGACAATGACGACGACGAGGATATCTGCGTACCAATCACGCCGAGTGCCAATGCTGTCGACAAGCGACCACTCGTGGAAGATCCCAATTTCCCCGTTGCATATGACAATACCCAGGACCCGAACATTCTTACTCGGCCCCAACTGTCCCGCTACCACCCCCAGTCAGAACCATTAGCCAGTTTTACAGTCGCGACTACTCTATCATCTGAGAATCGTAGTCCATCAGAGAATACCACCTAGTTTCCGCACAGCCGATTGGAGTCGCAGTCGATGGCCATTGGTGGTTGTTCTATTTTCTTTTCGACTTTCTGTCATGGCTCAGCATACTTGTGGATGGTGTTGATTCCAAGCGGGACAAGGATCGAGAATGTGAAGCTGCTTTCGAATCTCAAGTAAACACAAATTTTCCTTGAAGCTTTTGAAGAGATACTGTATCGTGTTTCTGGTTACTGTATAACATAGGAAGTTCCTGTATGTCTAGGTGTTCTTTGATGCTACCTCGAACATGGCAATGATAGCATGTTACTCGCCAACTCGATTCACCTCACTCGTCAGATCTTTCACTCTTCTTTCGGGGAACGGGGATATGGCTGATGCGGCATCATATCATCCTATCATCTCTTTCCCATTTTGACATCCAGCATGCTCTTCCTGGACTGCAGTACGACTTTTGTGCATTGCGTCATGAAATAAAATCGTTCTAGAAGTACAGCGCAGTAACGGAGGTTCGAACTTCCCTATCACTGGTATCTTCACCTCCGTCATCGCTCCAGCCGTCAAGAAAAACACAGCAAGGACATTAAACCCACAGCCATCACTTGTCATTCCCAGGGATGGAGTCATAAATAACCTGCGGGGGAGTCAGTGAGTCACGGCCACAGGCCCGACGTCCCTCGTCTGAGTTCTTACTCGCCCTCTTCAGGCGCACTTGCGAGTTCGAGGCCGGGCTGCCCGCGCTGGCGGAGTGCCTCGTGCTCCTTGATGGACATTTGTACCGGCTGTGACACAGGGAAGCCTGATCCGAAACCGACGCCACCCCTGGAGGAGCTGCTGTGGAAATGACTGGAAGCGGGGTAGGCCGAGGCACCATCGCCCGAGGTAGGTGCGTAGTGCGATCTCGAGGTTGCCGTGGCCGCACCAGCTTTGAGTGTGCTGTCGCCAATGAGCGCCTGGCTCTCACGATATTGCCGCATGCTGCTGTCCCCACTCCATGTTGAAGAGACAGGTCCAGAACGACTGAATGTGGTGCGCGCCACCTCGGGTTCATCGCGGTAGGGTGTGGCCTCGGTGTCCGTGAGGTCCGTGCGGCTGGTAGGTTGGGCCACTCGGTCGGGATGGACGGCCCCGTCAAAGACATCGCTGCGGCGGTTGCGGCACCAATAGAACAAACCAAGGGTGAGGACAACGAACAAGGCACTAACTCCGCCAGCGATTCCGCCAATAATTGCACCAGTAGTGCCGTGACCAACTTTAAGCTCTGGGCTAGGTAGTGGGGAGAGTGGGGTCATTGGCATCAGGGTGGTAGTAAAAATCTCGCCATCGGGTGCGGTTGATCTGTAAGGATGTGAATGAGAGGGACCACGGTGGTGAGCTGCGACTGCTTACACGGTTATTATCGTGTCTATAGGGTCCAGGCCTGAGTTTAGGTTCGAATCAGGTGTATGTGTCGGGGTCGTGGAGGTGGGGAAATTTGCAGGTTGTGCATTTGATGAAGGACACGGGGTCGAGATTGAAAACAAAACAAAACGTGGTCAGCGAACGCCCAAGCAAATCAACATTGAAGACCCAAGCACCTGAAGTAGACACAGAGGGTGGGGGTGTTTGTTGCACTGGCGGAGGGGATGATGTGGGTGCGGGTGATGGATTCCCGGGTGCAGGGGGTGCAGGCGGCATCCCTGGTGGACTGGGGGTCGGCGGGTCCCCAGGTGCAGGGGGTGCGCGCGGCGCCTTTGGCAGAGGGGGGGCGAGAGGTGGAACCATCCATCAGCGCAAGGGGTGCAAGTGATGGAGCCCTCACAGGAGGTGACATGGTCAGTTGCAAATAAGAGAAGGAAGGAAAGTGGGGGTAAAAAGATTGGGGGTGAGTGGCGCAGGGGCATGTCAGACCAAGGAGGTTTAGCACCGGAAGATGTGGCCGGGACCAAACACTCATTGACAACATGGAGGTCATGTTACGGTCGAAAGAATACAGCGTCTGATCATAGTCTGATCATCTCACTACCAGGTCCAGGGGATGTAGTACTGCTTACTATCGTCCACCAGCAGTTTGTATTCACCGCCAGTTCATATTCTTGAAATATCTCAGCGCCCGCTGCTGCAGCGATCGACTTTGGTCTTGAATATAAATATGTTCGGATGCACTTCAACCAATTTTGCGTGTAAAATATGATCGATTCTCATACAGACCTTGTGCTGAATATCATCAGCTCATTGAGGCATAGTGCACGTTACGGCGTTCTCCCTCTCCGATTCATGATGAGAATTATAGAGAATAGAAGCGGGATCGGCGGCCCGTACATCGATTTGCTTGCCCCGACAGCGTTCTATGCCAGTCACTGCCTTTGACAGCCATCTTCTTATCCTCTGTGCGACTTGCCAGACAATGGCTTCCACATTTGTAGACGGCGCAGCTGGAGAGACACTCCACACACCTGTCACTTTCCATCTCACCAAATTCAGCTTACACTGGCACTGGCCCATACCCCGCAGACGGGCCGTCATCTGGTGATGTCTCTGATGCACTGGGACACACTATCCCAGTCCCTACATCGTCTCATCCTGCTTTCTCAAAAGCAATGGCCTCCCTGTCGCCTCGCGGCGTATAGCCAGCGGCAGCGCAAAACGAGGCATCACTGACATGTTGTCTACGACCAATCCCATTCCTCAGTCTACCCTTAACGCCGGCTCTCGTCCGCAGCACAAAGAAACGACTATCATCCTTCCTTCGATCGTACCTGACTCCCTATCATTGCCCACCCCCGTGCAGGCCCTTCCGAATCACTGCGTACCCACTGGGGACCTCCATTCACCTGCAGACACCCCTGTGCACCGACTCGGATTCGACCGACTCCCTCATGGACCGGCTTCTTCATCTTCACCTCCAAATACTGCCTTCTCGTGCGTTGCTCCACAGGTAGTCTCTTTCTCGGATCCCTACGGTGCGCTGGCGGCATGACGATACCTAGGACCCAAAGGTTCCTACTCAAAACTCCACCAGTCAGACAGTCAGCGCCTAATATACACAACCACTTCACAAGCTGAGAATCGTGATCTATCAGAGAACTCGGCCTATTCTCCGCATAGCCGAAGCGAATCGCAGTCATAGTACTGTAATATGCTTATCGAAATCTTCCAGTGGGAACACAGAATCAACACCCATAGGTTGTTTATGTACACATACGCATATGCATCGCGCCCTATGACCAGAGGAAGATCAGTCCGAGATCCGAAGTTTGATTGGCTCTCGGCATTCTCAACGATACGGGAATATCACGGCGACGTTTAGGTATGCCGCTTCACTCAGAAATTTTTGGGAAGTACCGGTCGGGGAGCCCGACTCAGAGAGTGGAGGAAATGGTCTAAATACGGGGGTATGAACAATAGCACGATACAGCCCTTCTGTATAGTACTGGTGCAAAAAAACTGTCTGGGCGTGTTCAAGTGCCTATGAATTGGACAAAGAACCTGTGTATTGGAAGTACTAAGGCACCGCAGAGAGAGGAGGGCCGGAAGGGCATCTGGGACCATATTTGAATGGCAATACACCGTGACTAGTAGGCCAGTGGAGCGCACACGCCGAGCTCGGAGATGGAGTTAGGCCTAGGGTCACTCGGAAGTCCACTTGGGCGACTGGGAGTGACGTTCAGGCCGTTGTGATGATTGCTGGCTTGGAGATCGTGTGCTTGGTGTGCTTGATTGCCAGTGATTCTCATTGTGCCGAGTATCAACTCACAGGGGCATCATGATAGCGCACGTTACGTTACACGGCGTTCTCCGGCCCGGGAGACCGATCAACACTTATTGTTGTCGGGACCATCAACCACTTCGTGTAACTTACCACTGGCAAGTCATTCTTCAATATGTCTCAAACCTACCGTCGAGCTGTCAAAGTAAATGAGTTGGTAAACGCTACATGTACGTTTTCTGCTTGCCGGCACCGTCCATACCCATCTCAATTACACTAGATGCCTCCACTAACTCGCCTCAAATGACGGAGAATTTGGAGGCACAGCCTGGATTCGCTGATAGCTCTGGGCCTTTCTTCTCCATGTATTCGGAGATGGCAGAGGAAGAAGACAATAAGTTGGCTGAACGCTGGCAAAAAGATGCTGAGGGAATCATCATTTTCGTGAGTCGTTCTTTTACTTTCCATACCACTTCACACATATACAGTCAAATAATTATAGACCGGTTTGTTCTCTGCCGCCGTTGCGGCATTGGTCTCTGTCACTGTCACGGACCTAAAGCAAAACCCGCAGGATACGTCTGCGTTCTATCTCCAGAATATCTATCAGTTGCAAGTTCTCGCCGGCTCCAGCATACCTCGCCCGTCCATCCCTTCCACGCCGGCTCAACCACCTCCCTTCTCTCCACCTAAATACGCCATCTGGGTGAACTCGCTCTGGTTCTTGAGCTTGGTCATCAGTCTTACCTGTGCTATGCTGGCGACACTCCTCCAGCAATGGGCACGGCGATACCTCAGGGTGACACAGCTACCACGATGTAGTCCACACCGGCGAGCGCGGATGCGTGCATTCTTTTCCCACGGCGTCGACAAGTTTCGTCTTTCCTGGGTGGTTGAAGTGTTACCTACCCTGGTACATCTCTCTCTCTTCCTCTTCTTTGCTGGCCTTCTCATCTACCTCTTCAATATCAATCACATGGTCTTCCGTGCCGTGCTTTGGTGGGTCGGAGTTTCCACAGCGGCATACTCACTCATCACGATTATGCCAATTTTCCGGCTGGAGAGCCCATACCATGCACCGCTTTCTTCACTCGTCTGGTCCCTTCATGCCAGCATATCCTATATCGTCTTCCGTCTATTCTGGTGTTTTGTTTACTATTGTGGCGCAACCTTTAGGCGGCGCATTTACAACCTGAAAGACTATTACCGTGAATGTATCTCGCAGGGAAAGGAGAAAATCATCGGAAAAACTGTTCAAGAGTCGTCACAGGCGATCGACAGCCGTGTACTGGAGTGGACATTCGACGCCCTGGCCGAGGATCATGGACTGAATAGATTTTTCCAGCGCATCCTTGGCTTCTGTAGCTCGAAAGTAGTCAAGAATCCTCAAGTCATTCTCGATTGCCTGGGCAGCTGGAAGCTTTCCTCGACTTTGGTGCTATTCTTGGACATTACTTTGTCCTCCAATTTGGTCTCGGAGTTGGACAAAAGTCAGCGGTTCATCACATGTCTAAAGGTCATTGATACGATGGACCTTTCCGATCCACTTTGGAAAATCCTCGCTCTCATGTCCATTGGAGACCGGCATGGCGTTCTGCGAACAGTTGAAATGGGACATCTGATAAGAACGCTGAAAAGGCAGCGCAATAGAAGTGAGGAGGAGATCAGTTTGTGTGTAGAAATCATTGTTTCCTACATCATTGCAACGGTGCGCAAACGTGACGACAGTTGGATTGGACTCGCTGTGGATCAATTAGGCGACAACGTTCCACGCTATCTCGAACGTGGGGATGATAGCGTGTTACTTGCTAATTTGATCCACACCATTTGTCAAATGTGCAATACTCCCCACATCACATCCCCATTCACAAAGATCTTTCATCTGGCTCTCCCACGCAACCTTGAGACTCCCCAACGCGAAGCTCCCCCTGAGGCTCCCCCACACGAGGCTCCCCGACTCGTTAATCCTGTATCCATTGATCCTCTCTCTATTGGTGAGACTCGGCCGTTCAATTCCCGCATGCTTGATCCCATATGGGGCTTCATTCTGCCATCACTTTCCAAATTTGACATACGAAATACTCTTCCCGAACTTCAACATGAGTTCTGTGCCCTGTGGAACGATGCTGTTCTACGAGCCCGGAATAGCGCGGCTTACGACGATCCTTTGTACGACATCCTCATTGGCATCCGCCGTATTTATTTCGATCTACATCGAGGGACCGATGCCTCCCTGCTAGCGTTCCATGCCACCACTCCCGATGACGGCGACATTCTGCGCAGGTCATATTGCTATCCGTTGTGTAACCTTCCAGACCATCGCTCGAACATAGACGAGGTGGTCGACGGCACAACAGGAGTTACCGCCCATACATCCGGGGATGTGCTTGGTGCGCCGGCTACCGTGATCGCTTCGCCGATCCTGCCAACTCCAGAGATGCAAATGCCCATGTCTGAGGGTGGCGTGATGCTCCCCGTAGCGACCGCGATGGCTATGCCATTGCCATGGCCCGGCGCCGGCACCGTGCCGCAGGCGCTCGAGTTCTATGAAGAAGGGGAACATGCCGGGCTCCTGTTCCACTCGCCGCACAGTATCTTGTTCCAGGACGTGGTTTACCCGACTGCGATGCACCTGTTCGAGGCGCACAAGTTCCTCGACCACCGGCCTGACCTGGCGGAGCGGATCAGGCGCTGCGAGCGCATTGAGGAGGTCACGGCGATCAGCGCAGAGCTTGCGGACTTTGCAAGGCGAGATTGGGAGAATATTTCCCTCGTCACGGTAAGTGTTTTTGTTTTTGATTGCGCGCGTGTTGGGAGGGGGGAGAGTTCGTTACTGGACTGATTGACGGTTATTAGATGGATGAGGTGCTGTACCTCAAGTTCTGCCAACACGGAGACCTGGGTACGTTGCTCCTCAACACATATCCCGCTGACCTCGTCCATGCCGACTCGCGCGATCCATTCTGGGGACTCGGCGTCGGCGTCAGCATGAATGAGCTCGGCGAGTCGCTCATGCGCGTACGCGAACAACTGCGCGCTGAGAGAAGCGATGTAATTTCGTGACGTGGCCTTCAATGTTTTATGCCTACGCCCTTTAGCATTTCTTTGAGCTTTTCACGTTCACGCAGGAGAGAGGGGTCGCACCGCCAAGCCAAGGGGTCGTCGTAGGGTCGAACCAAGGATGGAGGGTTGAATACCTTGGAGGTCTGTGTGTTCTGTTTACATCCTACTGTGTGTCCCGTGACTTCCTTAATACTGCACGTGGCCCTCCCCTACCAACGCTTCACTCCTTTCTTGCGGCCTTTGTGGTGGTCAAGACTAGTGCTTACTCTTTTCTGTACTCTGATCAGATCCTCTGTTTGCAGACCCGTTTGTGGCCTGTACTGCGTATCTATCTTCCGGCCTGTACACATGCATATTTGGCCGTACGTTATTCATTTTCTCCCATTCTCTCTCTTCCTCGGTATCGCGAACGAAATCACACAACTATATTCCGTCCATGTCCATGACGTCATCATACCCACCGGTGGACTCACCTGTGTATCCAATCCTGAACGAGGTGACGTCAGCGACGCACACCACCATCTGTGTATCGCACAGTGCGAAGCTGTAACTCCATGAAAATTGGTAGATGATATTCGTGTTGTGTCTCAGTCACATGGGAAGGTCACTAGACACTGAGGGTCAATCCCACGCAGAGACGGCACTGCACTCGAAGTACAAGTACTGTATTGTACAATTGCAGGGTGGGCGCCA
>QLOZ01000136.1:5116-24850 GCA_003314065.1 Lactarius sp. MG50
AACCGCGACGAAACCACAGTTAAAAAAAAAACCGTCAATCCTTACGGTTTAACCGCACCCGAAACCATTCGGGTGTGGTGTTGACGGGTGCGGGTGCGGTGTCGGGAAATCCCACCCGTGGGTCACCCGTGTCACGCCCTACTCCCTGGTTGTATGCACACTATGTGCTGCTCAACAGGTTATGGGCCCTGGTTGCCCATGGTGCCCTTGCAGGCTGCCTCTGCTCATTGTGCCTTCAATGGCTGCATACTGCGCCTTCATGGCTGCACACTGTTGCGCACAGTGTTAAGCTGTCCTGCTGCATTCATTTGTGCAGGTGAGTCTTCATCATTGCACTGCACGATGATGAGCACTCAGCCGCACTTGTGCATGCCTAGGCTGCATGACGGATGCCCCTCTTGATGGTTGTTCTTGGTCTGATGTCGCACTGCAAGGTGTGGCTGACCATTGGTTTAAACAACTGTCAGAGGCATCTTGCTGTGTGTCCCCAAACCAGGAACAAACAGCGAGAAGGAGAATGCTTGTCATGGTGTACTAGTTGCAGTACACCGTGATAGGCATTCCCCTGGCTTCCTAGTCTCTTATACCTGATGTCCAATGAATTCACAGCATCACCAGAGTGCCACTGGTGCATCGCCACAATGTAACACAGGTATTCTGATGGCGTTGTTGATTACATGGTCATCAGACACTGTAAGCGAGTTAAAAAGAGAATCGGAGAGCGGAAGATGGTGCTCACGCTTTTCCCTACTAGCCATGAAGTTGAATAGACTACCTGGCGATTCTCACTCGCTGCGTAACCCTTTCACCTTCATAGCCAGTAGATCGAAGCATGAGCTCCATTATCTCCTATCCAATCCCCTTCATCATTATAATATGAGGATCGTAAGGATAAAGTGGCCATAATGGATCGCATGTTTCCTTCTACAGAATGAAACAATCTATCCATCATGGTCGATTGTCCATATGATGCTCACATTGTAATAGTGTAGGAGCAGCTCCTCATCGTCCCCTTTGATGCCTTCTGGAGCGCTTCCACCAATGTGATGCAATCATATTGGAGGTTATGCTTCAGGGGCAGTGAAGAAGATGATGAGGAGTCAATCTCTCATGCGCTGCATAAGGCTGCACACCGCAACCAGTATAAGAGTCTACCTGCTCACTGTTGGCAACAGTGAAGCATGAGCAGGACCTGGAGCAACAATGCGTTCATTTTTCTGAGTTCTCACTCGCATAGTCAATATGCTGATTACTCTTCCAGACGCTTTTCTCACCACAGATCTCTCTCCAAAAATGTCCTCCACTCTTGTAGCTCTTGTCCCCATCTTGGATGGTGTTACGACCACGCTGCCTCTGTACACTGAACTAGCCCTTGCGCAGTCTCTGGGACTTGCAACTAGGTACCTGACAAGATAAGGATGGAATACGGACCTTCCAGGAAGGCCCTACGATGCTACGTGATTGAATTACTGTACGAGACTGGAACTGACACTGAACTGGACTAATTAGGAAGGAGCTCCTAGCCTCATGCTACGAGCGCATGGTTGTGGCAGACGCATGGCACTGCAGGTGCATGCGTGTCTCACATCACATCGGCACATCACCACACGCTGAAGGCGTGTTCCCTAGGTCCTAGGGCATGGTGCAGACGTGTTCCGGCGTGTGTGCAAGCCGCGCGTCATTACGATAACGGTTTCTTAGATGATTGGACGCTTGGACTGACCCTTGACATCATACCCTATGCGCGTCCATCAGACTGAACTAGAACGCTGCCGCGCCCTTATGGCGTGTGCTCTGGACCTCTATGATGACATGGGCCCTATGCCCTGACACTTATGCGTCCCTCTCGATAGGGGCTTGACCGGTCTACTATAAGTAGTACGCATCTTGGACATGTAGAACTCAGACTCGACCTCTTCTGATCAGCCTACGAATACCAGACCCCTTGGAATCACTGCAGAGTGACCCTTGGTTAGAATGAACCAGAACAGACCCCAAAGGACTACCAGTACACTCCGCTTCTCGCTCTATCCCCTTGTTTCTCCTCCCTTGTATTCAGGGAACCTTTGGCCCCTCACACCTTTGCGCTTGAGTCACCAAGTGCGCCAGAACACTTGTGCACCTAGTCACTAGTGCACCAGAAGTCACCGGTGCACCTGTGCACATCAGAAGGCCTACGTATTGAGCCTTAGCAATCAATAGGAGAACCACAGTATAACGTCCACAGTACCCGCGGTACTACCCCATGAAGCAGGACTTGGGCTGAACCAAGTCACAGACAGCACACTGCTAAGAACGCCCAAGGCTGAGTGTAACAGATGGCACCAACTATGCCAAATGGGCCCGTCCCATGGAGTCTTTCCTCAAGACGCAGTCCCTTTGGAGCATCACCAAAGGGATTTACCTTTGGCCTGCTGACCCGCCTCTTCCTGCTGGTTGGCAGCCAAACGATCCTCTTCCAGAGGTTCCTGATGCTACTATCACCACTCGCGTTGAGTGGAACAAGGTCAATGATCTTGCCCTTGGTAACATGACGCTCTGCCTCGTTCCTTCTATTCAAGACGCAATTGCTGGGAAGAATGCTCCTGAGACATGGGAGTTCCTCAAGGACACCTATGCTCTCACCTCCCCTTCCTACGCGTATTCGCAATTTCGCCTTGCGTCTACCTTCCATCTTGATCCTGCTTGCCATCCAAGTCCTCAAATCGAGTACCTCCAGTCCCTCTATGAGCATCTTGACAACCTTGATGTCAAGATTCCCCCAGTCATTCAAGGGATGATGCTCTTCAACGCACTTCCCTCTTCTTGGGAGACCGTCATCCCAATTGTCATGGCTGGAGCCACCATCTCTTCCCTTTGGCTTGAACCCATCAAGCAATACTGCCTTGCGCAGTGGGATGCCGTGCAGAACAAGAAGGCACAGAGCAATGCTCCCACTCATGCGACTGCCAACAAAATATCAGCTGTCAAGCACAAGCGAGGAGCTCAATCCTTCCAACAGCAGCTTGACACCTCTCCTCCCTCATCATCCAAAGGCAAGGGGAAAGTGCCACAAGGCAGCAAGTCCCCTCGCAAGAAGTCCACTCATGGCACTCATGCAGGCCGCAAGAATAAGCAGCACGACCAAGTGCATTTTGCATCGGTCGCTGCACTTCCTTCTCCTGCCTTCACCACTGTCGCTGCGATCAGTCCCTTTGGGATTGAGACATGCTCAGTGGAGACCACTCAGCCCTTCGTCCAGAGGAATGAAGTGGCAAAGACATTCTATCCCTCTTTGGCTAGCGCGATGACCCTCGCAGCTGACATTGGCCAGCCAGCCACACAGCGCGTCCTTAGGATGCTTGAGCAGCGCATTACTTTGCCCACCAATCCCTCACCTATGCCGCTCCACGAGCGCATTGGTGCAAGGATGACTGCTGGACCCAGTCACATGACTGATGGGCCCTTAGTTGCTCAGGCCAATGATTCAATGCCTGAACATGCTCTCAGCTCCCATGGCTCACTGTTCACCAACAGTAGCTCATCCTCCTCCTCCTCCATTGCATCTACTCCATCCAACACACCGCCACGTTCTTGCACTCCAGATTGTGCAGTGAGTGCACCTCCTCTCTCTGCTAGATCTCTTGCTGAGATATGGGCACAGATTGATGCAGACTGCAATAGGGAGTACTTGGAACACCCCTATATGGAGTATCGTTCCACTTCCCCCATCAATTTGGAGGATGCCATCTCCCTTGGAGACGATAATGGCATGGACTGGGACCAGCTCCTTGACAGTGCTGCTGGCACCAATTTCATCATTCAGGATCGTCAGAATCCTGATACGATGATGGGAGAGTACATCCATTCATCCACTCTTGCATTGACACATGCTTACAGCCCCTCAGCTTGTATCGCTCTGACTGAGGAGGACCGTACTGTACTACTTAAGTACAGTTGTACCTGTAATAGCATACGATGTCCCAAATGTAAGACCAAAGCCACATCTCAGGACGGCTGGATACTGGACTCTGGAGCTAGTCTCCACTTTACTCATTCTATAAGTGACTTTATTGACTATGAACCGATGAGTTCATTCACAGTCCATACTGCGAACTCATCTATTTCAGTCAAAGGAAAAGGCGCAGTCTTGCTTGCACACCAAGTCACTTTAAAAGGGATAAAAAAGAAGCGTATTACACGCCTCTATCCAGTCTTCTATATACCGCAATTGACAGTAAGACTGTTATCCCTTGGACTCTTTCTAAACCAAGGAATGAGAGTTCATGGGAACTCCGCCCATCTCTCATTATCCTTGAGGAAAGTTCGCTTTCCTATCATACAGTGTGTACCCCGCATATCCAGAGATGCACTCTACTGGTTACTGGCTACCCCTGCCAACCAACACCAGATAGAGACAGTCTACAAAGTAGACTATGATCTTATGCATTGCCATTTTGGCCATCCTTCAAAGGATGTATTAAGCCATGCATCGTGCAACACCAAGGGTTTCCCCCCTATTACATATGACAAAGAGACACCCATCTGCACTGGATGTGCACAAGGGAAAATGCCATCCACCACATTCCCTCCATCCAGTAAGCGTGCTAAGAAGCCCTTTGAGAAAATCCATTCAGATCTCAAGAGCTTCCCTGTGGTATCATACCACAAATACAAGTACTTCATCAGCTTTGTAGACAATTACTCGTCCTACTCCTGGATAGTGCTATTGCGTACCAAAGGCTCTGCCATTGACGCACTTAGACACTTCCTAGCCCTAGTCAAAAACCAGTTCAATGTTACACCTAAGAACTGGATGTCTGACGCAGGAGGAGAATACAAATCTGATGCATTCTTGAACACGCTTAAACAACATGGGATTAATGTCCTACAATCTGTGCCGCATACTCCTCAGCAAAATGGACGTGCTGAACAATTTATGTGCACAGCAATGGACAAAGCTGAGGCAATGCGCCATCAAGCCTGTCTCCCTGTCTCTTGGTGGGAATTTGCTGTGGAGCACGCAGTTCATTGTTATAATCAGACCCCTATTAAATGCCTTAAATGGCGAACACCATATGAACTAGTGCACCACACACAACCAGACATATCTCATCTTCGAGTATTTGGTTGTGGAGCTTATGTGTATGTCCATCCAGACGTACACACTAATAAGCTCTCTCCCAAATCTGAGCTTATGATCTTTCTTGGTCAAGCTCATGGCATTAAAGGATATCACTTTATGTGACTCCCTAATAATGTCATTTATATAGGGACAACCGCCCTATTTGATGAGAGTCTGTACCCCAAATGTCGTACATGACCAATACGTGGTACTACACGCATTGATGAACCAAGAATCAGCCCAACCTCCACTACAGCCCATTCCTGGTGATATAGATGATGACAGGACTGACCCTGCTCCCTCATTTTCACCACCTTCTTCCCAACCGCCACCTCCTGTCAAACCAGAGCCTGCGGATAAAGGCAAGGGTAAAGCTCCTTTCCCTGGCCAGGGACAGCAAGCTTTACCTCCACCGCGTCCACCTAGGAGTCCCCAGAGGGTATGCCTACCCCTCCCAAGGGATGAGGAAGAGCCTACAGAGCCTCCTCTGGAGCCATTACCTCCATTAACTCCTACACTGTCGCGCAGAGCACGACAGAGAACCGCAGAATTGCCATCTCAGCCACCGGCTGAATTGCAACGTTCTCAATGGACACATAGGCCTACAACTCGTCCTGGCAATGTCTATGGGGAACAAAGGCACCCCACTGAAATAACCAGAGACATTGAGCAGGAAGGCCAGTGGCAAAGAATGATTGCACCTGAACTGAGTAGCTCTTGCACTCGTGCATCAAGTAGGCAGGAAACTCCAATACTACCTACTCCACAGCCTCCTAGTGACACCCTGCTCTCTCAGCCCCAATCTGAGGATGAAGTTGAAAGAAATTTACACACCCAAGCAGAAGAAGGGGGAGTCAATATTCTGAATCATCTGCTCGCTGCAGCAATTCCACCAGATTCAGATGCACCAGACACTTCCAACATACGGGAGTGGTCCTACAAGGACATCCAGTGCATGCCTTTAGCGCAACAAAAGGAATGGAAGACTGCCTGCCACAAAGAATTAGACTCGCTTCGTGAGTGACATGTCTTTGAGCTTGTAGATCCTCCTAGTGTTTTAAGGTCCGGTCCTATGGACCGGGAAAAAACCGGGGACCAGACCGAACTCTGACCGGTGAGAACCAGACCATTGGTCACGGTTTTCCCAATTTGGGGTGCAGTCCGGTCTGCGGTTCTATCTATTTCCTTGTAGAGTAAGAACCGGCCAAAACCGGTCATAACTGGGTTGAACCGGCCTTTTGGGGAACCCTCACTCACCGCTCCCTTGCTCCTTCGCCCACGACACTTGACGCTGCGCTCTTGGTAAGCTATCTTTTTTTTTTTGGTTTGTATCACCCTTACTAACTAACAACAACACCCAGGTACATTGACATTGACGACGCGTTGCCATCACTGCCATGTCGCCAACACCCCTCGCTCGCAAATGCGAGCATGGGGTGTTTCCCTCTATGACAAGCAACAGCAACACGGCAGCGGCAGCGGCACCAGCACCAGCAATACCAGCAATGGTGGCAGCACCTGCGACAACAAGGGCTGCCCCTCTGTTTTTTTTTTTGTCTCTCGTCACTGGCTGACAACTCATCACTCACAGGTATATGGCCACCCCTTCTCGTTTGCAAATGTGGGCTGGGGCTGGCTTTGCTCTGTTTCGCCACCACAAGACAGCCGCCACATCACCGCCACCATCGCCGCATCATCACCCCACGTCACCACCAGCCACTGCATCGTCATCACCACCGTCATCAGTAGCAACGACGGCAACGGCAGCAGCAGTGGGCGCAGCAGCTGGAGTGGCAAGAGTGGTGGCGGCAGAGGGGGGAGCAGCAGCAGCAGCGACCACAGCGGGGGCAGCAACTGCGACCACGACAGGGACAGCAACCGCGACCGCGGCGGGGGCAGCAACACCACCACGGCTGGGGCAGCAACAACGACTGCAACGGGGGCAGCAACAGCGACCGCGGCGGGGGCAGCAACACCACCGCGGTGGGGGCAGCAACACCACCGTGGCGGGGGCAGCAACACCACCGCGGCAGGGGCAGCAACACCACCACGGCGGGGGCAGCAACACCACCGCAGCTGGGGCAGCGACGACAACCGCGGCGGGGGCAACAACGGCGATGGCGATGCGGTGAGGATAGCAACAGTGACCGCGGTGGGGGCAGCAGCACCACCGCGGCTGGGGCAGCGGCGATGGCGGCGGTGGTGGCGGTGGCAGCAGCAGGGCACATAGGGCATTACATTATTACATATATGTACAGTACACTTAGCAATAGTAATAATGAATGATAGTCTTGAAGTTGTGTGCATTCATACTATATATGCGTGATGAAAACCGGTCTGAACTGCAGATGAAACTGATCTAAACAGGTCATTGACCGGTCCCAGTTTAGACTGATTTGGACCGGTTTTGGGGCTTAGACTGAACTGATATTGACCGGTCACAGTCAGTTCGGTCCGGTTTTCACAAAATTTTTGTCTACCTCTGACCGGTTCTGGTTCTGGTTCAATGGCAATCAGGCCCGAAAACTGGACCGGACCAGACTTTAAAACACTAGATCCTCCGCCTGGACGGAAAATTATCAAGAACCATTGGGTTTTTGATATGAAGCAAGATGGACGCAAAAAGGCCTGGCTTGTAGCCAAAGGGTTTTCTCAGGTTGAAGGCATTGACTACAACAAGATATTCTCTCCTGTTGTACAATATGAAACAGTCCACCTAATGCTTGCGCTAGCAGTGCTGCAAGATTGGCACATTACTGGCGTTGACGTCAAAACTGCCTTCCTCTATGGCAAGCTCAAAGAAGAGCTTTACATGGAACAACCTGAAGGCTTCATAAAACCTGGCCAAGAACGTAAAGTCCTGTGTCTAAAGCGCGCCATATATGGCCTCAAACAAGCAGCTCTTCAATGGTGGAAAGTGCTTGATGAGTCCATGGCAGCCATAGGCTTCAAACACCTATCTTCTGACTCAGGAGTGTTTGTCTACCTTTCTAAAGGGACACACCCTGTTGTCACAATCGTCTATGTAGACGATGCACTGTTCATGGGGAAAAATCCTTCCCATGTGAACAAACTCAAGTCTGCATTCATGAAATTATGGGAATGCCGTGACTTAGGGAACATTAAGGAATTTCTGCACATGCGCATTAAACACAAGAATAAGCGGATATACTTAGATCAAACCGCTTATCTTGCTAAAGTGCTGCAACGCTTTGGAATAACCAATGCAAAAGCAGTGGACACTCCACTTCCTATGGGCTATCAACCTATGCCCAACAACGAGCCCGTCAATGAGCAAGTTCGCCATAAGTTCCAGCAAGTGATCAGCTCACTGCTTTATATCATGTTGGGCACTCACCCAGACATTGCATATGCAGTGACAAAGCTGTCACAATTCTCTGCCAACCCATCCCAAGACCACTTAAACAGAGTGCTGTATATTTGCCACTATCTAGTTGGCACAACCAACTACGCTATGGTCTACAATGGAGCAAATGGCAAAGGCTTTCAAGCCTACGCTGATTCAGATTGGGGAAGTGATCCAGCTACATGCCGCTCAACTACTGGATACATGATAAGTCTTGCAAGCGCAGTCTTCACCTGGAATTCCAGAGCTCAGAAGACCATTGCGCTTTCATCCACTGAAGCAGAATACATGTCTTTATCAGACACCAGCTGCCAAGTTGTCTGGGTCCACTCCCTTCTAGAGGAGATAGGATTCATGATGAAATCTATACCGCTCAATGGAGACAACCAAGGAGCCATATTTATGGCATCCAATCCTGTCCAAGAACACTGCATAAAACATATTGATATACGGTACCACTATATTCGCCAAGTGGTAAAGGACAGGAAGGTTACGCTCCAATTTGTGGATGGAGACAAGAACCCTGCAGACATGTTCACAAAGAACTTGGGTCACACCAAGTTCCATGAACTATAGGGCATGACACGGGTTTTTGCTGATTTGTTTTCCCACGGTCCCTGGAAGGTCAAGTTTTGGATGAAATTCTTAGTTGAGGAGTGAAACTGATAGAGAATTGATTGAGCTATATCTCCACCAAATCTCAACCGATTTGGTGGAGATATAGCTCAATCAATTCTCTATCAGTTTCACTCCTCAACTAAGAATTTCGTCCAAAACTTGACCTTCCAGGGACCGTGGGAAAAAATTTAAGCCAAAACCCGTGTCATGCCCTAATGAACTAAGGGGTCAACTTGGGCTTGAATTTTATTCACCTAAGAATGCTTAGTGCACCGATGATGTGCAATCTCTCCTCATGTACTGGAAACCATTGGGACGACCACAAGACGTGTGAAGCTTCGACCCAGCAGGTCGGTGACAGTTCTCAGAACTCTGTTACACATGCTTTACCTTGTGCAAGCGTTCTCCACATGGAGATCTTTTGTACCCACGTATGCACACACTTGGCACAGGTATCCTGCAGCCTAACACAGTCAAATGTGTGATGCTCTTGGAACTTAGCTTCCAAAGAGTCTCTCACATGCACGCACATGTCCAAGTCTCGTGAAGGTCTATACCTCTGACTCTCATGCATCCATACTGCACCACCTTTCCTTCCTCCTTTGAGGAAAGGAATTCCAGACCTCAACAATACACTGCTTCTGGACTACTCTCGCACTTCCAGTGATACAGTCCAGACGTGCACAAAGAACCTGGCCCCTCTACAAGGACCAAATGTTATGGTTTCTTTCCCTATCTCTCTACTTGACGCGCATTCGGGCTCTGACCCGTGACCTGTACTGTCACATGACGAGATGTCATGTGATGCAGCTCGGACTTACCAGTTGTCATGTGACCATATGTCATGTGACACAATGACTCCTCGTGACTGTGACGCGACGCGACTTGTATGAGCGACTCATGGCGACTCCCTAAGAGTCATCGCGACTGTATGCGACTCATAGTAGTGACTCTGAATGAGCACTACTGACTCCTTGTTGACTCCTACCTACGACTTGTTATGACTAGGTAGGGTAGTATAAAAGCAGTAGGAAGTTGAGCTGGAATCCCCAGTCTCAACTTCGTCTCCAATACGAGTTGAATCCACTGCAGAACCCCCTTGTGACTAAGCAACTTCCTTTTCCTTTCATCTCCATCACCGCTCCGGCTTAGTCAGCCATATCGAAGCTTGACGCGTGTGCTATAACATGTGTAATGTCACAGAAAGGCTCCTTTGCGAAGGACCTACCAGAACCAAGTACTCAGGCATCTCAGCCTCGGGCACCTCAGCCTTACTTCGTTCCAACAAGATACCACGTGATCATCCTTCCCAGGATCACATGCAATACCAGATGACTTAGGTCACACGTAGTGCCTACTCGATCACATGACAAGAATGTGAGCTCGCTTTGAGCCATGGTCCCTTGTAACCGTGTCATAAGTTGAGACTCCCAATCTAGAAACGAACCTTGTGTGCAGGTGCATAGCATCACTGCACGAAAAACTTGTGTGTAGGTGCATAGCGTCACTACACAACAAGACCCCTGGTGGAATACACAGCGTTATCCCCATCACAGCGACCTTTAACTTGACTTTTCCCTCAGACGGGAGAGCTTTTCAAGTGCCTCAGAGAGCAGGCAACGAACTACTGAACCACATGAAAGGCACAGCCTTTTGGAAGGAATTTCCAGATACACCAAAGAGAAACACGTACTTCGTGCGATACAAAGGACACGTGTTATGGTTTCCTTTCTCCCTTCTACTTGACGCGCCATTCGGGCTCTGACCCGTGACCTGTACTGTCACATGATGAGATATCATGTGACGCGACTCGGACTTACCAGTTGTCATGTGACCATATGTCATGTGACACAATGACTCCTCGTGACTGCGACACGACGTGACTTGTATGAGCGACTCATGGCGACTCCCTAAGAGTCGTCGCAACTGTACGCGACTCATAGTAGTGACTCTTGGTGAGCACTACTGACTCCTTATTGACTCCTACCTACGACTCGTTATGACTAGGTAGGGTAGTATAAAAGCAGTAGGAAGTTGAGCTGGAATCCCCAGTCTCAACTTCGTCTCCAATACAAGTTGAATCCACTGCAGAACCCTTGTGACTAAGCAACTTCCTTATCCTTTCATCTCTATCACCACTCCGGCTTAGTCAGCCACATCGAAGCTTGACGCGTGTGCTATAACACGTGTAACGTCACAGAAAGGCTCCTTTGCGAAGGACCTACCGGAACCAAGTACTCAGGCATCTCAGCCTCGGGCACCTCGGCCTCACTTCGTTCCAACAAGATACCACGTGATCATCCTTCCCAGGATCACGTGCAATACCAGACGACTTAGGTCACGCGTAGTGACTACTCGATCACGTGACAAGAACGCGAGCTCGCTTTGAGCCACGGTCCCTCGTAACCGTGTCAACACGAATTTGCAGTCGAGAACATCCTTGGATATTGGTACAATATCTATTGGTCCCTCCCCAGTGACGCATATACAACCCAATATGACTGGCAAATCACTCGCAAGGAGCGAGACATATACGGACTAGGCAATTGGACACTAGCCCCTCCATTCCAGACAATACGCACTTCCCCTGTTGAGGAGAAGTTGACCACCGATACCCTCACAGACGAGGAGAGAACCCTGACCACTGAATCCCCTGAAGGATCCAGGCAGATGCATAGGAGTAGCCCTGAAGTCAGCGCCATCCTACTAGCCAAAGATATAGAAGCAAGTTTGCTTCTTGGCCCAAGCATATCAAATATCAGAGAAGACTTAGGACCTGCGCAAGAGTTGCCAGACTTCCTGATCAAAGCACCAGAACCACACCTATTCCCCACAAGCAGCATGTCTACGATTCAGACAGCTATGACCGCTCCCCCAGCCATGCAACACCCCCTCACCGCACCTCTCCAGATTGGCAGTGCCACAACTTCTACCACCATTACACACCCAGTTCAGCAGCAACCCCCTGTCCAGCAGGCAGGAGGTGGCGGTGGTGGTGGTGGCGGCACTCCAGGAGGAGGTGGCGGCGGAGGTGGTGGCAGTGGAGGAGGAGGCAGTGGACCACCAGCAGGTGGACAACCAGGCGGAGGACCCCCTGCGGGAGGTGGACCACCTGGAGGACCTCCCCCTGTCGCTGCGGCAGCACCTGCAGCAGCAGCTGCACCAGCACCAAATGGCAAGAGCCTACATGGAAGCCCACCACAGATGTTTGATGGGTCACGAAGCAAGAGCGATGTCTTCATACAGGAATTCTCGCTATACAACATGATTAACCGAAACCACGAAGTCATGAGGTCACCCTATAATCGGGTCCTCATGTGCCTGTCCTATATGAAAGGACCTAGGGTCAATGATTGGGTCGTTGTGCACGCGCAAGAAATCCATGATGACATGCTCGCTGGAGCACCAGACGACAAAGCTGTATGGGAAAACTTCAAGAGGTTGTTCCTAGCAGCCTTCACAGACACTACAAAGAGGGAGGATGCCATGCAGCGGCTCCTTAACCTGAAAATGGTTGGCGACGACCTTGACAGCTATATCGCCACATTTGAACACCTTGCACTCTCCACTGGTTGGGAAAGAGATTCCCAAGGCACCATCTTTATATTCAAGAAAGGCCTGAGGCAGGGACTTGGATGTGCCATCATAGAACGAACCCAACCTCACCCAGTCACCTTTGACGATTGGGTTGATGCAGCACACAAGCAGCATGCCACATTTGTCGAAACGTGTGCTACCTATGGTGCCAACTATAACACGCCCAGTCCTGCACGAGACACCAGAGGCAGGTGGAGACAAGCCCTAGGAGGGCAAAACAGAAACCAGCGACGCCACGATCCAGATGCCATGGATGTGGACGCCGCACAGATGATGCCATTTAATGACGACGAGTGCAAGAAACTGCACGCAGAAGGAAGATGCTTCTTCTGCAAGGCACAAGGCCACATGTCACCCCAGTGTCCCAAGAAGAGGGACAGGCCATGCAGTGGCAACCAAGGACCCAGCAAGCCATGCAGCCAGACAATGGCACGTGTTGCTGAGGTCAAAGAATCTGAGGCTGGCGACCCTGTGGAAGCTGTTACGATCACGCTGCCTCTGTGCACTGAACTAGCCCTTGCGCAGTCTCTGGGACTCGCGACAAGGTACCTGACAAGACAAGGATGGAATTGGGACCTCCCTGGGAGGCCCTACGATGCTACAAGACTGAATTACTGTACGAAACAGGAACTGACACTGAACTGGACTAATTAGGAAAGGAGCTCCTAGCCTCATGCTACGAGCGCATGGTTGTGGCAGACACATGGCACTGAAGATGTGTCCCGGCGTGTGTGGAAGCCGCGTGTCACTACGATAAACGGACTCTTGAATGATTGGACGCTTGGACTGACCCTTGACATCATACCTTATGCGCGTCCATCAGATTGAACTAGAACGCTGCCGCGCCCTTATGGTGTGTGCTCTGGACCTCTATGACGACATGGGCCCTATGCCCTGACACTTACACGTCCCTCTTGATAGGGGCTTGACCAGTTTACTATAAGTAGTACGCATCTTGGACATGTAGAACTCAGACTCGACCTCTTCTGATCAGCCTACAAATACCAGACTCCTTGGAATCACTGCAGAGTGACCCTTGGTTAGAACGAACCAGAACAGACCCCAAAGGACCACCAGTACACTCTGCTTCTTGCTCCACCCTCTTGTTTCTCCTCCCTTGTATTCAGGGAACCTTTGGCCCCTCACACCTTTGCGCTTGAGTCACCAAGTGCGCCAGAACACTTGTGCACCTAGTCACTAGTGCACCAGAAGTCACCTGTGCACCTGTGCACACCAGAAGGCCTACGTATTGAACCTTAGCAATCAATAGGAGAACACCAATTGGCCTACATCTTGAGCCACAGCAATCAAGAGGAGAACCACAGTATAACGTCCACAGTACCCGCGGTACTACCCCACGAAGCAGGATTTGGGCTGAACCAAGTCACAGACAGCACGCCGCTAAGAACGCCCAAGGCTGAGTGTAACAGAAGCAGCCTACCATACCCTGACTAATATGTCAAAGCAGGACAAATCAAACCTATTGGACCACATGATCGTTGATGACCAGGATTTTTGAAAGGCCCAAATCACACAGCCTTGATTAGGGCCTTAGCTATGCGAGTGGACTCTGTATATATCAGCACCAAGAACACTCTGAATATACCAATTACATTCAAAGACACTCAACAGCCAGCTGAAGCATGAGCATTAATCGACAGCGGAGCAACGGAGAACTTCATCAACTATCGGACAGCAGTACGCTGGCACCTCCCCACAAAGAAACTCAAAGTCCCTCAACAAGTGATCAATGTCGATGGGACAGACAATGAAAGAGGAATGATCACCGATGCCTGTATTCTGCGGATCAGGCAAAACAAGAAACAGAAGCTACAGAAGTTCTATGTCACGAACTTAGGCAATGATAGGATCCTCCTAGGCTACCCCTGGCTCCGTGCATTCAATCCAGACATTGATTGGGAAACAGGAACCACTGGAGGACTAGTGCAATTTGAAACTGTGCCTTTCGCCTGGAAGCTATGGCTTGACAGGGAAAGAGGCCACAAAGAAGCGGCAAGCATTGCGCGAGCCAATATTGCACGCACTAACTTTGCGCAAGAATGGGCTATAGAAGCCCACAAGAACAAACCAAAGAAGGATGCTCCTACACTCCCGAAGGAATACCAGCGACATGAGGTGGTATTCTCTGAAGAAGTGGCGAAACACTTCCCACCATCATGACCAGAAGACCACGAGATAAAGCTGAAGCCAGATGCACCAGCTACCATCAATTGCAAAGTCTACCCACTGTTGAGGGTAGAGAAGGAAGCCACATGAGAGTTCCTTGATGTCAACAAGGAACTAGGCTACATCGAAGAAGGGGAATCGCCATGGTTGACCCCCTGGTTCTTCATGCACAAAAAAGATGGAGGCCTGCAGCCACTGCAGGACTACCGAGAAGTAAACAAGTGGACGATATGGGATGTCTATCCCATACCACGCATTGAGCAGATCCTTGAGGAACTAGAAGGGAAGGAGTTGTTTACTGCCCTTGACATCCACTGGGGCTACCACAATGTGAGGATCAAACCTGAAGACAGATGGAAGGCAGCATTCAAGACCCCCTTTGGTCTCTACCTTCCCAACGTCATGTTTTTCGGTCTCACAAACTCGCCCGCTACATTCCAAAGACTCATGGATCAAATATTCGTGCCCTTGAAGAGGAGGTACCCTGGCCTCCTATTCGTGTATATGGACGACATATTGATTGCCACACCTAATGACCTGAAGCTCCATCGAGAAGTAGTACACGCAGTACTTGACTTGCTCAAAAAGGAATCACTGTTCCTTAAACTGTCAAAATGCCAATTCAAGAAGACGACAATTAACTATCTCGGCATTGTGGTGGAGCACGGCACAATCAAGATCGATCCAATGAAGCAAGATGGGCTGGCTGCGTGGCTGCGAAGACTAACCTCGGTTAGGCAAGTGCGATCTACACTTGGAGTCTTTGGCTACCACTGCGCCTTCATCCCGGGCTATGCCCATATCACACGACCAATAAATGCACTCCTAAAGAAAGGAATTCCTTTTGCATGGATGGACGAATGTTCAGACGTGATGGACAAACTCATCAATGCTGTCACCAGCAACCCTGTTTTACAAAGGCCAGACTACGAGTGGCCCTTCTTCCTAGAAGTGGACACGTCGCAGTATGCCATGGGCACGATACTAGCACAAAGAGACGAACGTGGCCGGCTGTGGCCGGTGGGGAATCTATCCCACTCATTCACTCCTGCGGAGCAAAACTACAATGTTCACAACCGAGAACTATTGGCAGTCATGTGAGGCTTGAGAGGATGGAGGCATATCCTCCTCTCCACACCATTCAAGATCACAGTATACACTGATCATGCCAACTTGCAATACTACCGGCACCCTCAATGCATTAACAGGAGGGTGGCGCGGTACCTTGGAGACATGGCAGACTACGACTTTGTGCTAATACACAAACCAGGAAAGAACAATCACGCAGACCACCTGTCTAGACAACCAGACTACAACGAAGGTACAGAGGACAACATGGACATAACAGTCCTCCCAGAGAAGCTATTTGCACATGCCACTGACATCATTGACCTGGAAAGGGAAGTAGTGGACGTGCAAGAAGAAGAAACAGAACTAATGAAAGCGCTAAAAGAAGGACACGTGCTGGATGAAGCCAGGAACCGATGGTACTATCACATGCACCTGGTGGTCCCAGAAAGGAAAGAACTATTGCAGAAAATCCTAAAGTTATATCACAACCACAAGGCGGCAGGGCACCCTGGAATTGCAAATACTCTAAAGGCAGTAGCACATGAGTTCTGGTGGCCAACAATGAAGGCATTTGTGGTCGCATACGTCAAAGGATGTGCGACATGCCAGTCTACCAAGCCAAACACAGTGCGACCGCAACCACCAATCATGCCCATAGGCACAGAACAAGATGCCATTCCCTTCCACATGATCAGTTGGGATCTAATCACAGATCTCCCCAGCTCACAGGGGCACAATGCCATTCTCATGATCGTGGACCATGGATGTTTGAAAGTGGCAATCTTCCTGCCCTGTTTGAAAACAATCAACGCGCTGGGCGTAGCACAACTCTATGTGGAATGCATCTTTCCATTCTACAGGGTACCCCGACGCATTATATCAGACCGTGATCCGAGGTTCACAGCCGCCATCATGAAAGAACTATGCACAATGTTGGGCATATCACAGAACATCAGTACAGCATTCCATCCTCAGACAGATGGACAATCAGAGTGTGCAAACCAGCACATCGAACAGTACCTGAGGATTTACAGGAATACCAAACAGAACAACTGGATGCAGCTGTTACCTTTGGCCCAATTCGTACACAATACCTGGACAAATGAAACGACAGGACAAACACCCTATGAGTTGCTCATAGGGCACACACCGACGATCCATGTGACCGATCATCAGACCAAGATACCAGCGCTCGAAGAGCGAAAAGGGTGGCTAGAGCGAACTTGTGCCTACACCACCATGGTGATCAAGAATGCACAGCGCTTACTTGTTCAGCGCTCAGAAAGAAGAAAGGGGCAATGCCACTTTAAGGCACATGAAGAAGGCGACCTAGTTTGGCTAGAAGGAAGCAACCTGCGCCTAACTCACCCAATTGTGAAGCTGGTGCCAAAGCGATATGGACCGTTTAAAGTAATTGACGTCATATCCCCCATAGTTTACTGCTTGGAACTGCCAAACCATTGGAAGATACACAACGTCTTCCATGCCTCATTGCTTACGCCCTACAAGGAAACTACGGAGTATGGGGAGAACTTCCCACAGCCAGCTCCAGATTTGGTAGAAGGAGAGGAAGAATATGAAGTAGAGCGTATCATGGACTCAAAGTGCGTGGGACGATGGAAGAAACTGAAGTACCTCTTGGCTTGGAAAGGATATTCCAGAGCTCATGACAGCTGGGAAGCAGCGGAGGATGTACATGCACCAGACCTCATCGCAGACTATCGCAGGCGCAAACCCTCAGCAGTATGAACACTTAAAAGCGTGAAGGAAAGATGGAGAGCACTCATCTTCCCTGGTGAATGTACTCACTCAAGGAAGAATACCCAAGACCTCCCAACCATCGCACCTTCCGCTTCCTCACATCCCCACTTGCTACAGTCTTCATCCCTGGGGCTCACACACACAACACCCGACAGAGCAAGCACAGATGCCTGCACAGTTGTTTCTGTGCCACAGACCTTTGCCCCTTCCATCGCTAATCCCCTCCATATTAGAACCTTGAGCATGACAGATGGCCCACCGTCTGCCAGCATATCTGGTCTCACCCCCTTCACCTACAATGAACCCCACTACCCGGTGGGGCTCATATTTGTCAACCCCCTTAGAACCCCACCTGGTTCACCGCCCTGGAGGATGGATGGTCGCACAGCCAGCACCTTGCAAGGCAACTCACTCCCCAATACCCCACCGCCATCGCTCGAATCGTCGAGCGTCAGCTCCGGCAATGATCCCGCCACGCCACAGGCGCATGTGGCCTACGCCACAACCACCGATCAGGAGGCATGGGGACTCGCCCGTGCCTTTGACCAGGCCCTTGGCCTCCCGGCAGTTGCCGGCCCCTACGTGCTTCCTCCGCCCTAAGTGGACTATAGTGGACTTGACGAGGGACAAGTCTTCGGACCCCTCAGTGCTGCCGCTGCCCTATGCAACCCAGGGTGTACGGTCTATGATGCGGCCCCAGGCCTTTGGGAACCCGCACAATTCTTCACAGCCCCCAGTATCCTTGACGGCCCCCTCGCTTCTTCAAGTAGTATTGCTGGTGAACAGCAGGGGGTACATAACCAACATAGTGACAGCACATGTCCCAGCAACATCAGTCCTCTGGCACAGCGAAGGCACCGTGGTGCTAAGGCAAGTGCCGGAGTGAGGAAGACCGCCAGAATGAGGAAGTCGAAGAAGCCGTGCTGCAAATTGGTGTCATTCTATTGTGGGAGATGCCGCACCGATGGTGTGGACCACAAATACAAGAACTGCCCCCTGTGGTGGGTCTGTGGCTTCTGCAACCAAAACGGGCACTGGGGCTTCAATTGTCCCACGCCACACCTCAAGTGCCAGGTCTACCAGTGCGGAGTCCATGTCGGGCACCAGTACATGGGCACGGTCTGCCCTGTGTCTGGTATCATGAAGAACCTGGACTTTGGCTATGCAGAGGATGGGAGCAAGGTGGACTTAGAACATGCAACCCTCATCTATGGTGAGGATTTGGACTGGGACTCTTTCCTTGAGCCACATTAGGGCTCTTTCTGCTTAAGGTAGGCAACACTAGGAACCAGCTAGGGTTATGTAAGCAAAAATGCGCACAACATACACCCTTCCCACTCCTCAATCTCCTCCTTCCTCAAGCTCAATTTCACAATTTTATTTTAATAGAAGTATACCTAAGAAGCAGTTCTGTTGGTCTATTAAAACAGAATTCCAAAAAATTGTGTTACTGCAAAGTAGTTAGGGGAGTCGTAGCTTGCACTTTTATCACAATAGCTAGGGCAGTTGCCCTGTAGGCAATGTGTATAATACCATGACCTTTAATGACAAAATTGTAATATATCTAGGGGAATTGTGAATGGGCTTTGGGTGATTGTAATAGGATTGTGAATGCGATTTGGGTGATTGTAATAGGATTGTCAATGTGTTTTGCATGGTTGTAATAGGATTGTCAATGTGATTTGGGTGATTGTAATGGGATTGTGAATGCAATTTGGGTCATTGTAATAGGATTGTCAATGCATTTGGGGTCATTGTAATAGGATTGTCAATGCATTTGGGATGATTATAATAGGATTGTCAATGTGATTTGGGTGATTGTAATAGGATTGTGAATGCGTTTTGGGTGATTGTAATAGGATTGTCAATGCATTTGGGATGATTGTAATAGGATTGTCAATGTGATTTGGGTGATTGTAATAGGATTGTCAATGCGTTTGGGGTGATTGTAATAGGATTGTGAATGCATTTGGGGTGATTGTAATAGGATTGTCAATGCATTTGGGGTGATTGTAATAGGATTGTCAAT
>QLOZ01000146.1:0-16890 GCA_003314065.1 Lactarius sp. MG50
CTGGTCCGGTTGCCTGGCTCCGGAGGTCAAAGACCGGACCGGACCGGACCTTAAAACACTACTCCTTCTTGGGGTAAGTCCCTTTCTTTTTATCTTCTTCTTTCTTTGGGCATACCTTGCTGATATGTCCTTGTTTTTCGCAGTAGAAGCAGCGTCCCTCGCTGCTGAGCTTGGTGCGCTTCTCAGGGGAGAGAGCGTCGACATGCGCCGCGTCAACGTCCATAGGTACTGGCTTGTTGCCGCCACCACGGGGGTTCCCGGTCTGCTGCGACTTTCCAAGCGCTTGGCGCCATCGCTGCGCGTTCGTGGCTTGGCCCTGGCTTTGGAAACCGCTCAGGCTAGATTTTACCTCTGCCCATAATTCGTGGTGCTTACGGGCGGCGCGCTGCCATCCCCCTAAGGTATCCGGGCGCGGATCGACCTTTTCCAAGACGGCGCGGTGCAAGGGGTCCTTCAGGCCGCGACGGAACTGGGTAATTGTCCCCACATCGTCTCGGCCCCATCCCGTGAGCACGCGCCAATGGTCGAAGGAAGCGATATAAGTGTCCAAATCGTCTCCTATCATTTTGCACGCCAGCAGCTTCTGATGGGCGTTCGTTTTCTTGTTAGTGTCGGTAAACGCGTGCCTGAAGCTCCGTTCGAAGAGGGTCCAGTAGCCTTCATCCGTGGCCGCCCAGGAATTTGGTGGGCGTCCCGCATCTTCTACCTCGTCCAACATGCGTTCCACCCAATCATTGACGTGAGGCCCTCATATGAAGCTCAAAGCCAACCCCACGCGATCCAGCGGCACTTTTATACTTGAGTTTTCTCAGTTGGTCATCCTGTAGATGTGGAATTCTCTCAGGAACTGATCGCTTTTTGACCTGTCCCCGTCAAATATGGTGGGTGCGTTGCCTTTCATGCCGCCTCCGTTTCCTCCAGTCCCAGTGGTCACTGTGGCGCCCGCTGTGGCGCCTGTTGCGGTGGCGCCTATGGCCGCCGCGGCCGCCACTCCGCGCATGCGCGCACCGGCACTCCAAGGTCTGGCGGGGACAAAGGCCAGGTTGATCACAGAGAAACCAGCCCGAGTGGAGGTAATGGGGAAGGCTGGTGCCTTCCCTTTTCCTTTAGTGAAGGCAGGGTTGATTCCAGGCGTGGTCCCTAACGCCGCGGGCAGGATGCTAGGTCCCGGCGTCGGTGGCCTTTCCCGCGCTGCCTCGACTCCGGCTGCGTGCGTCATCGCGGGTCGCTGTCCGTACTCTGGTTGTGGGGCTCCAAAGTCCCCTGGGTCGATGCTGGCCACAGCCGACGTCTGTGCCGCTAAGATTCGTTCCTCCAGGTCCAGAGACAATCCTCTGGGCATGGGGGAGTCGCGTCGCGGGCGTCTGCCAATGCTGGGGCTTATGGCCATTTCTTCCAGTTCTTCCTCCGGGGTAGTGTCATCGTCCGCCTTTCCTGGGTCTCTAGGAGAATTCAGGTCAGTGGACCTGACTTTTGCTCTGTTTTCTGGGTGCTGATCGTCCGTTACTCTCCACCAGCCGAGTATCCCTCCTCTGGGCAGCTTTTCCATCGCGTTGGTGCGATATCCTGACGCTCCCCACTTCAGGGCATACCATTCATCATTGATCAGCTCCGTCGGCCACTCCTTCCCCTCGTCGTCCACTAGGTGGTAGGCGCTGCGCCCAGGTTCCGCGAACGGCACCCAGTACGCCTCGCCCACGACGTGAGGAGGTAGATCCGGCTCGATACGGGGGTGGATGGTCACCCACTTGTCCCCCTCGAATCGTGCTGTGGTCGTTGTCATTGTTGGTAGTTTGTCTGTAGAATTGTCTCGGTGCGTTGGGTGTATATCCCCTCCTTGCTCCCAGGTTGCTGCGTCGCTGACGGACTTGTTGTTGGCTCAACGTTTGCAGATTTTCGTTTATAGCGGGTCCGAGCTCTCCTCGAGTGGCGAACAGGCTTCGTAGATTTTCTTCGACTGTAGGGACAACCGTGCGCCCGTTTTCTGCGCTGCTCAAGACTTGTCTCAGGATCAGTTCTCCTTGGTCGATTTCTTGTGCCAAGGCTGCAGCCTCGTCTCCGTTGTCGTGTAGGTTGATGGCAATCCCCCACTGTTGTTCGAGATGCCGAAGGGAATGTTCAAGACGACTGATCAAGAAGAGATCGGTCGCGTCAAGTCAGGATAAGATGTACAGGAAGGCTTTGATGCGAGGTGAAGTCTCCAGCTTTTCTTTATTTGCGATGGATGATGATGTCGTCTGGATAGACGAGGACTTGGTACCCAAGGATTTTGAGTACGATTCGAACAAGCAGTATCCCAAGATACCAGACGAAGTGAGCAACGATGCCCAAGGGGTCCAGGGTGTTCCTTTACTCCCTTTCAATGTTAATCTGAAAATCTTCTCACAGCCTCGCGATCTCCAAGAGCAGCTCAAAGAGACAGGTAAGCGTGCGGACTTCGAGCTCCGGATTGTTGAGTTCAGCTAATACCCTTGACAGTGCGTTTACCGTGCGGGCAATGGTATGGATTCTTTCTTCAAGCTCGGCACGCCTTTCGAGGATTCCTACGGCTGCAATGACGAGATCAAGACCTTTGGTTTTGGGACGAGTTTCCTCGATGGCCACCTTGGCAATCGAGTAGTAAGAAGCTTCTGCTTATGCTATGCCACGCACGGGGCGTCGACGCTCAACACAAGACGACTTGAAGTCACCAAGGTCACAAGGACATGAGGAGACTCGGGACAAGGAAGGCGAGGCAGACGCTTTGCTTGATGTTGCTTCAAGCAGAGCTACGGCCTCGTCGGGAAGTAGCGGAAGGAGTGAGGAGTAGCAAAGACTTCTTTGTGCACAACAAAGAAGGCGATGCCAATTCTCTTAAGTCACGCATGTGAGAGAGGAGATCGGACAAGACGCAGGAGAAGTAGATAAGATTGTTCTAGCACCAAACTGATATGCTAGTGGATGTGACAAGTGCGTAATCGAGAGTTAAGCAGAAGCTTGGGGAATAAGCCCCAAGCTACTGCGCCTTATATACATAGTCCTTGCTGTGGCCGCGTCACCCTCCTGCCGCCTGAGACCCACGCGAGTCAGAGATAAGTAGGTAAAAGAGGAAGTATAGTCCCATGTGAGTCATGGGACGTGGGAGGCCGGGAGGTGGATGCGTCCCCCTGTGCCTTCAGCTGACGCTCGGCACGGGAGGGGGGACAACACGGAAGTGAGGGGGATGCATCATGTGACTCCAGGCATCACATGACAGGTAATCGTACAGTAAAAGAAGTAAAGTGTCAGTCCGCACCGTGGCAGTATATGTGAGTGTGCTCCTTAAGAGCCTTAAGCGTGTTACATAATAAACGAATATTATCTTATCTTATCATTGCCAGTCTGTCGGGCACATCCCAACAACAACTGAATCTACTAAGTGTTAAGATTTGAGGGATCACACAGTAAATGATGGGGGGTGCCCGCCAAACAGGATATTTGTTCGTCTATCTACCTGCGTGCCTAAGTACAACATGAGTGTATGGACTTGTTTATCTGAGTGCCCCCTATGAGCATCCGGTGCGCTTCCATTGCGCTCCACTCCGCTACTCCTCCAGTAGTGCACTCCGCTCGCACGCTATTCTGCTGGCGCTGGATTGCCTCCTAACACTCCCCTTCAAACCGGTGTTAGCCCCATCTCAGTGGTGTGCTGCCGGTGCTTTGGGCGTGGCAAGGCCTTTGCTGATATATTGGCTGTCTGTTCTGGATCGCGGCAGTTTTGGGTCTGAACCTCGCCATCTCGTACTAGAGGACTTTTTGGCTAAGGCCTCAATAGCTGTGGCCTTCTCGGACTTTCGACGACTTTCGACGATGTACACGATGCCTTTGACCCCTGAGTCCTTATACCTGGAGGGTGCGCTCTCTCGTGCTTATGCACTGCAGGCTGGCGTTGGCAATCTGTCTGCTCAAGCTCTGAGCGTCGCCTAATTTGCCCGCGTTCATTATGTCCGCATTCATGGCTACCTGGCATATGAGCATACTCCAACTCTTTCCCAGGTTTCTGATGCGTCTGGTCCATTGGCGTTCCTACTGGATCCGCGCTTCGCGTGTATCGCTTCTCGATGTGTGTTCTTTTCTAGATGGCCCCATGTATCTTCTGTGGGCTATTGTCGTGCAGGTTTGTTGCATGCATTCTCACTGGTCTCGCGTGGTGCTTGGGGTATTTTTCATGCTCCCAGCACTCCTGCGTGTGTCCTGCATGTTGCGATATCTGTGCGCTGGTGTGCATCACGTCTGATGTTTCGTGGTTAGACCAATTTGGTCGGCGCAAGCACTGGCGGTGTTGGTACGTGGGCCTCCGACATACTTGCACCCAAGCCTTTCCACTGTCACCCCTTTCGTACCTCTTTCTCTTGCAACTGATTGAGCTCTGCTCTGATCGTGCGTTCTATTTCCGGGTTTTACTATTCCCTTTTACGCTTCTTTCTAAGCTGGTGGGATTCCCTTGCTGGTGATGGACGTCTGTTCTCATACAGACAGCATTCACTGCTACCTCAACTAGTACGTATCTCTCTAGTTGTTTGGCTTTCGTCCATATTTAGCTGTTGATCCTAGGTGCCCTTCTTTACTGTTCAGGCTATCCTGGGTTGTCAAGCTGTAATTTCACGTGTGCTATCCCACATCGCTGTCACGTGCATCTCTCCGCACGCTGCGTGGGTTGTCACAAATGTAGCATGTTTCTTTCGTCTGTGAATGAGCTTCCAAGTCCTCGTCTACTGGAGTTGGTCTGGCTCGGTTCTGGTCATTACATCCCACTCTGGCCATCCTTTGAGAACATCTGGCCTCTCAGGCTGTTGGGTTCATCGCCTATATATGTGCTCTTTTATGGGCGGTAGTCCTTTTGGTGCTGCTCTCGCCTTCTCCTTAGACTGTCTGAGAAGGGGCAAGCTAAGTGTCGATAGTCAGTACGTTTGCCTCTTGTTCTTCTAGGCTCGCCCTGACTATTTACCTTGTCCAGATGCTCGTGTCTCCTCTTTAGGCTATCATGCGGGCAATTCCGTGTGCAATCAGGATGGGTGCTACATGCATTGTCGTGTACGTGTGGCAGATTATTGTCTGTTTCGGAAATCAATCCTGCGTACGTCTGGCGGTGCGCGTGCATTACCCTCGTGTGCACATGAATTTCTCTCCCATTCTTCGTGTGCCTCCCTCCGGCTCCCCTTCACGCGTAGGATCGGGTGTTACCTCGATTTCTTCCGACGGCATGTAGTGGGATTCTCTGGCAGGGTCAGGAATCTGTAGTCTCTGGGGCTGAGTCTTTGTGCGACTGCGCGCTGTGGAATTCCACTGAGCTCGAACCGTCGTCATATCCGACGTATGCTCTTCTCTGTGACTTAGGCGGCATCTCTGGCCTTGTAAAATTACCCATACAGGTGCATCGGGTTCTCTCTGACACGTTGGGTGTACCATCTTTCATATGGTATAGAGTCTTTGTCTGACTTCGCGTTAATTGTTATGTAGTTATGCCGCACATTTCACTGTGTGGCCCTTTTGGGATCAAGCGTCATTTGGGACAGTGCCCAAACTCCCCTTGGAGTTCGGACAATGCCCGACCAAGCTCCCCTTGGAGTTCTCAAGTGTCGAGCAGCTTTTGGTCCCGAGGCTCAGAGCCATCATTGCTTGCGCTTGATTCGGGCAATGCCCAAGCTCCCCTTTGAACTTTCAAGTGTGGACCAGTTCTTGGTCCTAAAGGGGCTGGGCGTTGCGCTGAGGTCCTATTTGGGGTCTAATGCCAATTCTGACAATTCCCAAGCTCCCCTTCGAGCTCTCGGGTGTGGACCAGTTCTGGGTCCTGAAGGGGCTGGGCATGACCTTCGTTGCCCGCGCTGTCGGCCATCTCGGTTCTCGAGTGCGCTTATCAGGCTCGGCAATTTAACAGCGGGCATGATTTACTTCGTTGGATTTCTTTGATATTCCTGCGGTGCAGTACCGACAAGCGTGTAATTTGTTCTGCAACGCTGTTCTCTGCAGGGGAGGGGGATGCGTATATACGCTCATCCATTGCACCTTGGTGCTATCCTCATCATATCTGGCGCAAGGGCATTAGTTCGTCCTGCGCAGGGACAATCTTTGGGCTGAAACCTTGTCTTGGTTCCTGCGTGGTACATGCGGTGCCAGCTCATGCAACTAGTGGTGTGCAATGTGGTTCTTAACTGGTGCTATTTCCCTCTTTGTCTTCAGGAAACGCACACTGGTGTGTGTGCTATCGACACACATGTCATGTATTACTGTCCATTGTTAATTCCCCAGAGGTCTGAGAGTTTGGTCTCTCTGGGTTCTGTCGCACGTCGCAACGCACCACAATAGTGGTACTAAGATTCCCCGGCTGCTGGAGTGGGCATTCAGGTTCTGGTTTTGCCTCCTTTGGGGTATCTATGAGCTTTTTTGTCGCCGGCCATGTCATATATACTTTATGGCCATCCGAAACTCATCTCTGAACTTGTTGGAAATCGTACGCAACTTTTTGTGTAGGTTCTTCCCAGTTGGGTCCTTTGACTAGGTTGTAGTTCAGCAATTGCTGGACGCCTTTGTCTGTGGCATGGCCCAAATCTGGTATGTGTCCTACTTGCTGTGCTGTTAGGTGCACGTGGCTTCTCGCAGCAGACTCGTGTGGGCTGGTCAGACTTTCCTTAAGTCAATATGCGACGGATAGGACTGACTTTGGCTTGCTATTACTGTACGATTACCTGTCATGTGACACCTGGAGTCACATGATGCATCACCTCACTTCCCGGTTGTCCCCCCTCCCGTGCCGAGCATCAGCTGAAGGCACAGGGGGACGCGTCCACCTTCCGGCTTCCCACCTTCCCATGACTCGCATGGGACTATGCTTACTCACTTTACTTACTTACGATGACTCACGTGGGTGCTGGACGGCAGGGGGTGACGCAGCCGCAGCACAGTGACTTGTATATAAGGACCCTGAAGCTTGGGAGTTACCCCAAGCTTCAGCTTAGCTTTTGAACTACGTACAGACTTCTCTCACAGACAATTCAGCTTGTGCTTGTATCCCCTTGTCCGATCTCCTCTCTCACACATGTGACTTAAAAGAAGTAGCATCGCCTTCTTTGTTGCACACAAAGCAGGCCCTGCTACCCCTTACTCTCTCTCTCTCACACCCATGACGAGGCCGTAGCTCTGCATGAAGCAACATCACACAGAACCACAGTCTCGCCTCTCTTGTCCCAAGTCCCTCATGTCGCGTGACCTTGAGACTTCTAGCCGTTCTTGTGTTTTACGTCAACGTCCCGTGCGTGGCGTAGCATAAGCTGAAGCTTTGATCAAATTGATCGCCAAGTTGTGGCTATCGAGAACCCACCAGAACACGAAGGTTTGGAACTAATTGCGACGGCTGTTGGACTGCTCAAAAGACGAGCACGCCTGGAGGAAAGGATCACCCGAATCTCTAGGACAGTAGAAGCATTAGGAAGAACGCTACAGGATAACGATAACGCGTACCTGGAAATTCGCATCCTCACATGTATTTTTGATCTGCTCCTGGAAGTCGCGAGGCTACAAGAGGAATTTCAGGTCGAAATACAGCGAGCGTAAAAAGAACTGGATCCACTTGCCATTGTCGCTCACGTATATTGGTGTTGCTGGATTTGGTTGGTACGTGTCACACTCGAAATCCTGGGATACCACGTCGAAGTATACCTGGACGATATCATCATCTATCAAAACTAGAAGCACCCTGGCGTCCTCTCCTCGTTGCACCAGCTTCTTGTACATCCTATCATGACTCGACGCAACAGATCTTTTCTTGCTCTGCCGCTTGGAACACTCACTCAGACACCTTGAGCAGCAAAGGGGAATTGCCCTCAGCTTGCACGACAACGAAGACGCAGCAGCGGCATTAGCCCAGGAGATCGATAGTACGGAACTGGTACTATGAGAAATCCTGAGGAACGCCGAAAACGGTAGGCCAGTGGTCCCTACAGTAGAAGAAAATCTACGCACCCTATTCACCACCCAAGGGAGACCAGTAGACGAAGGAGAACTACGCCGCTTAGCCGAGCAGGAACTTCAGTACCGGCCAAATCAAGCAGAAAGGAGGGGAAACCTACCTAATCAACCAAGACAATTTTACCGACCTCCTCACCGACGAAATGACAACCAAGTACGTAGAATTCACGGCCGACAGGTGGGAGACAATCCACCCCCGTATCGACGACGATCTCCCCCCACACGTTAAGGGGCAGGCCTACTGGGTCGACTACGCCGAGCCCGGGAAAAGTGCCTACCATGTGGTTGATGAAAATAACATCGAGTTCCCCCTGGAATTTATTAACAATGCCTGGTATTTCCTGACCTGGGGACCTACCGGGTACCGAACCAGGGCGAGTGCAAGACTGGGACGAGACACGGACAAGGTTGGCTGGTGGCTGGAGGGAGACAATCAACACCCAGACAACCGAGGGAAAAAGAAGGGGACTGACCTCCACTCCCCTAGAGAACCAGAAAAGGCGGACGACAGCACGACGCCTGAAGAAGAAGAACCGGAAGAAGTAGCCATCAGCCCCAGCTTGGGACAAAGGACGCGTCGGGACTCACCAATGCCGGGAGGGCTTTCCCTTGACCTGGAGGAAAGGATCCTTGCGGCCCAGACTTCCTCAGTAATGAGGATGGATCCAGGAGATTTTGGCCAAACAATGCCGGAGTATGGACAAAAACCCGCCATGACCTACGCCGCTGGCATAGAGGCGGCCAGAGACAAGCCACCAACTCCTGGACCCAGCATAGGGGCCACGGCACTAGGAAGCACACCAGGTGTTAATCCAGTCTTCACCGGAGCCAAAGGAAAAGCCCCAGCCTTCCCCTCGACCTCCATCCGCACTGGCGGATTTATAAATCCTATCAATCCAGTGTTCATCCCCCCCCGACCTTGGAGCGCAGGTGCGCGCGCGCGTGGTGTCACCCTTGCAGCCACCACCACTGGAGGAGCTGGTGGTGGCGGTGGACCCCCGCCGGCCACTATTGGTGCTACAGCCATAGGAGGAGGAAACGGCGGTGGGGGCTTGAAAGGCAATCTGCCAGTGGTATTTGATGGCGACAGATCCAAGTCCGACCAATTTCTAAGGGAATTCTGGATCTACAAAATGTCGAATAGGGAGAATTCCGCCATGAAGGTCCCTCTCGATCACGTAGGCCTCACTCTGAGCTTCATCAGAGGGCAACATGTGAACGATTGGGTCGAGAGAATGCTGGACGATCTGGACGCGGCACAGCGAGGGGCCAACCCACTGGCAGCCACGGATGAAGCCCTTTGGGTCATGTTCGAGACAAACTTCAGGGCCGCATACACCGATACGACCAAACGAGCTAATGCGCACCAAAAGCTGCTTCAGTGCAAAATGATAGGCGATGACTTGGACACTTACATTGCTTCATTTGATCACTGGTGTGCGCTGGCCAACTGGGGGCAGGACGACGTGGGCACGATCACCCAATTCCGCCGCGGGCTCAAAGACCCCCTGCACCGCGCAGTCTTGGAAAAAATGGACCCACGTCCCACCACCATGAGGGGATGGCAGAGCGCCGCACGTAAGCAGCATGAATTATGGGCAGAGGTAAAATCCAGCCTGAGCGGTTTCCAAAGCCAGGGCCCTGCCACGAACATGCAGCAATGGCGCCAAGCGCTTGGAAAGCCGCAGCAGACCGGGAACCCCCGCAGCAGCGGCAACAAGCCTGTGCCCATGGACGTCGATGCAGCACGCGTGGACGCGCTCTCTCCCAAGAAACGCGCCAAACTTAGCAGCGAGGGGCGCTGCTTTTACTGTGAAAAACAAGGACACGTCAGCAAGGTGTGCCCAAAGAAGGAGGAAGACAAAAAGAAAGGAACTTACCCAAGGAAGGAGGAAGTGCGCGGCTGCCAAGGGATGAGCGCGCGCGTCACCAAGGTAGAAGAAGAAGGCAAGGAACCTGCTGCAGAAATTAGCGGGATGGCCAAGGAAATTCATGGAATGGAACAGGGAGAAAAAGACAAGTTGTTGGATGCTTTGATACTTCAGGGTTTTTAAATGGCTCTCACTGCCTGGCCTGGGTGAGAGTGCAAGATGCGTGCATCATGTACATTAGTGAAAATAGCTCAATCGAAGTGAACTTCACCTTTTCATGCGCACGAGGAACGGCCGAAGAGCGCGCGCTCGTCGATAGCGGCACTACCGAAAATTTCATGGATCGATGTATGGTTGAATGACTAGGGATTGGGATGAGGAAGATGCCGGAGCCGCGACGGGTCTTCAATGTGGATGGATCGGAAAACAAGGAAGGGGTGCTTACTCACTACTGCACCCTAAGGATCAAAAAGGGGGAGCAGGAGGAGCTCCAGAAATTCTATGTCACTGGGCTGGGGAGCGACCGCGCAATCCTAGGTTTTCCCTGGCTCAGAGCCTTCAATCCTAGCATTGACTGGCACAAAGGATGCATTAGGGGGCCGCCAGTAAAGATTGAAACTGCCCTCTTCAAATGGGCCAGACAGAGGCTAGTAGCAAGAGTACTTGAGGCCACGTGCAGGGACGAAGCGTGGGAAGAAGGGGATGAAGTGATTTGCTACGTCCGCCCACTTCCCAGACTATCCGAAAAATTGGAGCCAAATGGAAGCAAACAACCGGCGGAGGACCTAACCGGTTTGCCGGCACAATACCAGCAGTTTGAGCGGCTGTTTTCAGAATGCGCCTCAAGACGTTTCCCGCCGGCCCGACCAGAAGATCATGTGATCCGCCTCAAACCTGGTGCACCGGATTTTATTAACTCCAAGGTGTACCCTCTCGTGCGGACAGAAAAAGTTGCTGAACGGGAATTCATTGACAAAAATAAAGAACTAGGACGCATTGAAGATAGCAATTCTAAGTGGGGAGTGCCCTTCTTTTTCATCAAAAAGAGAGATGGATCGCTACATCCAATACAAGACTACCGAGAAGTGAATGCTTGGACTGAGCGTGACGTCTATCCCATGCCGCGCATCGAACAAATCTTGGAAGAACTCCATGGAAAGACCCTTTTCACCACTCTGGACGTGCGGGATGGGTACAATAACATCCGCGTCAACCCAGAAGACCGGTGGAAGGCAGCCTTCAAGACTCCCAGTGGGCTCTATCAGCCGACTGTGATGTTCTTCGGGATGACCAATGCTCCCGCGACTTTCCAGAGATGTATGGATCGAATACTGAAACCGGTCAAAGACAAATATCCCAGAAAGCTCTTTGTCTATATGGATGACATACTAGTGGCCACCGCGGACGATCTGAACCTACACCGCCAGATAGTGACAGAGGTGATGGAGCGGATCGCAGAGGAGGACCTCTTCCTTAAACTCAGCAAATGCCACTTCGAGCAAGTGGTGGTGGACTACCTGGGGATAAGAATAGAAGGAGGGATCATCAGGATTGACCCCACCAAGCGCGATGGGCTGGCCGAGTGGCCTGAGGAGCTGCGTGATCTCAAACAAGTGCGAAGCACCTTGGGAGTCTTTGGCTACCAAAGACCCTTTGTCCCAGGGTATGCTGGCATCGTTCGCCCTATACAACGACCCACCAAGAAAGGCATCCCGTTCATTTGGACCAAGGAGTGCACAGAGGCAGTACGGACCTTGAAGCGCATCATCGCTAGCGACCCAGTATTGAAGAGACCAGACTATGACAAACCCTTCATTTTAGAAGTGGATGCCTCCCAGTATGCTCTGGGGGCAATCCTGTACCAACCAGAAGGGAAGAGGCCGCGCACCGTGGGATACTACTCCAAGGTGCTCATTCCGGCGGAAAGGGGGTACGACGTGTACGATCAAGAGCTCCTGGCCTTAGTAAAAGGGCTAGAACACTGGTGACACATCCTGCTGGGATCGGAACATGGGGTGCAAGTGTACACCGATCACAAGAACCTCCAATATTACCGACAACCCCAGAAACTCAATCGACGTGTGGCTCAGTACATCCCACGCCTGGCGGAATATCACTTCAAATTGATGCACAAGCCAGGAGCAACTAATTGAGCTGATCACTTATCTCGACGGCCTGGACTGGATGAAGGCCAGAACGACAACGAAGACGTAATAGTCCTGCCTGACCAACTGTTCTGCTGTGCACTTTCCTTGAGCTCGCTGGAACAGGAAGTGGAGGATGCTCAGCATGGATCTGAAACACTGATGAGAAAATGGAAGGAGGAGTACGATCTGCGCCGAGAAGAGGGGAGCTGGACTTACAAGGGACGACTAGCGGTCCCAGACCAGGAGGATCTGAGACGGAGGCTGGTATCGGGGTATCACGACCATGCGATGGCAGGGCACCCTGGGATCGCCAACACCTTCGCAGCCATGGCCCACGACTATTGGTGGCCAGGGCTGAGAAAGTTCGTCACCGCATATGTTCAAGGATGTGCGACCTGTCAGGCAACCAAACCTAAAACTAACAGGCCGCGCGTCCCCCCTTTTCCCATCACAACCCAGGAGACCAGTCGCCCTTTTGCAACGATCGCATTAGACCTGATAGTAGACCTCCCCCTGTCAGAAGGATGTGACTCGATCCTCACCATCACAGATCACGACGTAACCAAGGCCGCACTATTCTTCCCCTGCAACAAAACAATCGGGGGTGTGGGCGTGGCTGCCCTTTACGCCCAGCAGGTGTTCCCACACTATGGAGTCCCTGGGCGGGTGATCTCAGACAGAGACCCCCGTTTCACCTCTCATTTCACAAAAGAACTCTGCCGCCTATTGGATGTGGAGCAAAACATAAGCACGGCGTACCACCCCCAGACAGACGGTCAGTCAGAGCGCACCAATCAGTGGTTGGAACAGTATCTTCGGATCTATGGGAACTTCCAGCAAGACGATTGGGCGTGATGGTTACCCATGGTGCAATATGTACACAATGCCTGGCCCAACGCCACCACCGGATTCACCCCCTTTGAGTTGCTTCTAGGGTGCACGCCCAAAATGCATGTGCCAGGGAAGATCGAGTCCAAGGCACCAGAAGTGGAAAAGAGGGGGAAACAATTGCAGGAGATCCGTGAGCAGGCCCAAAAGGCCATACAGCACGCACAAAAGCTAGTGGTACTGCAGGCCAAACGAAGAGCAGGACGACACATCTTCGCCCCTTTTGCAGAAGGGGACAAGGTCTGGTTGGATGGAACCAACCTCCGGCTGTCACACCCCTCCAAGAAGTTGGCCACGCGGAGGTACGGACCATTCAAGGTGCTCAAGGTCGTGTCGCCGGTGGTCTACAAACTGGAGATCCCCGGTACCTGGAAGATCTTCAATACCTTCCACACCTCCTTGTTATCACCATATAAGGAGATGGAAGAACATGGCCCCAATTTCTTGGAACCGCTGCCCGAACTGATCGAGGGTGAAGAAGAGTACGAGGTGGAGGAGGTGCTGGGCGCAAAGAAAATCAGGCGCCAGCTCCACTTCTACATCAAATGGAAGGGATACGCCGAGGCCCACAACACCTGGGAACCAGTAGGCAATGTGAATGCGCCAAGGTTGGTGAAGGAGTTCTATGAAAGGAACCCCTCGGCGGTGCGGGAAATGGTATTTAAGCCCTGGAAAGAGAGCCAAGAAGTAATGACCAAAACTCCTCCCTCTTCCACTCGCCTCTCCATCACCGATGCTGCGCACCAAGAACACCAAGAAGGGATCAGCCAGGTCCTCGACGGGAGCGCCCCAAGCGTCGCCCACTGGTACGACGAGCGGTCTCCCTACACGTCGCAAGCGACCCGCGCAGCCGCCGCCCTCACAGCGTATGATGACTACATGCGCGACCCGATCCCGCCGCTCCCCCACGCCGATGCCGACGCAGACCGTGCGTCGCTCCAAGCCCTCGCTGCATCCCCCGCGGCCGTGGCCAACGTACAATACGACGGCTGGGGAGGTGAGTCGGACGCGGCGAGCACTGAGCGAGCCCCCTCCCTCCACGACGACGATGCAGCAGGCACCACTGATACAGTGCCTGGCCCTCCTGACCCCGTGGGGGGAGCCGATCGGAGTAGTCACAGAGAAGGTCACGCCGCACGAGGCGTGGAAAAAGCAGGAGGAGTGGATCAGACAACACAAGGAGTGGAGGAGGACCCTTGGCTAACGTACGACCCCTACCTGCATGACGCCGGCGACATGTTATCTGACCCCGCCGATCCCACCTGCGACTGAACAGCGAGTCGAGGGCACCTCGCCTAAGGAGGGGGGCAGTGCGACGGATAGGACTGACTTTGGCTTGCTATTACTGTACGATTACCTGTCATGTGACGCCTGGAGTCACATGATGCATCACCTCACTTCCCGGTTGTCCCCCCTCCTGTGCCGAGCGTCAGCTGAAGGCACAGGGGGACGCGTCCACCTTCCGGCTTCCCACCTTCCCATGACTCGCATGGGACTATGCTTACTCACTTTACTTACTTATGATGACTCGCGTGGGTGCTGGACGGCAGGGGGTGACGCGGCCACAGCACGGTGACTTGTATATAAGGACCCTGAAGCTTGGGAGTTACCCCAAGCTTCAGCTTAGCTTTCGAACTACGTACAGACTTCTCTCACAGACAATTCAGCTTGTGCTTGTATCCCCTTGTCCGATCTCCTCTCTCACACACGTGACTTAAAAGAAGTAGCATCGCCTTCTTTGTTGCACACAAAGCAGGCCCTGCTACCCCTTACTCTCTCTCTCTCACACCCGTGACGAGGCCATAGCTCTGCATGAAGCAACATCACACAGAACCACAGTCTCACCTCTCTTGTCCCAAGTCCCTCGTGTCGCGTGACCTTGAGACTTCTAGCCGTTCTTGTGTTTTACGTCGACGTCCCGTGCGTGGTGTAGCACAATATCTTGTTGCTATAATTCGCACATTTCTTAGTGCCAGAGGCGATCCTTTCGCCCTGCTAAGTGATGAATGTGTGAGGGAGCTTTTCTCTTATGTGCACGGCCATCTGTTGTTCCTTAATGAAGGATGCAACTGCCAGCGCACGCGTCACAGTGGTCTGGTATATCATTGTGCCCTGCCCTTTCTCGCGAGTTAGCACATCCCAACATCTTAAACGCAGGATTAACTGTGTTGAATTAAGGATCCAAAATAGTTCCCGCTCTGGTGGTTTCGTGCGGTGCTTTCACACCTGTCAATCCATCAAAGAGGAAGGGATTACTGTTATTGGCTTATATGTAGTAGTATCGTATAATCGATGCATCGAGGGTGGTGTAGAATCTCTGTCCCCCTTTCTCGAGTTAGAAAACATAGGTTTCCGCACGTTCATATGTGGACTCAGTGTCGTCCGCCGTGCTGCGTTCTGCGTAAGTCTGGCGAGTGCCAATGGGCTCAGCGTCGTCCGCCATGCCGTGGTCTGAGTAAGTCCGGCGAGTGCCAATGGACTCGGCGTCATCCACCATGCCGTGGTCTGCGTGAGTCTGGCGAGTGCCAATGGACTCAACTTCGGACCCGGTAGCGTAATTACGCGACTTGAGCTCCTGCTCAGGCTCATTGTTATGAGCGGTCCTCGCGGTGACACTGGTCATCGCAGATCCCTCTGCGAACTCGGGAAGTTCCACGAGCTCAGGGATTTCATCTTCCTCATAAGGATGGTTAGGTTTATTAAGCCCTTCTTTGAGCTGAGTGAGCCCCAAATAGGACTGGGTGACTTGATCGAAAGATGGGGGAAGTGAGCCTGCGATAATGCCCAGAAAGAGAGCATCTGAGATCTTATACTCCCCTCCGTTTGCATTGTTGATGTGCTCGCGGCAGAGTATGAGTTTACCTATATGGGCGGCTATGTTGTCGCCATCCTTGGCGGTGGTGGTCATGAGGGTGCGCATTAGCGCTGTGATGGTCTCGGGACATTGGGTTGTAGGTTCGTGGATAGCTTCCAGTTTCCTCCACAAGTCATATGCAGTGGAAGGGTGTCGGACAAGCGGTATCTGGCTGTTTCCCAAGTTGTCGAATATGAGTAGCCTAGCGTACAGGTCGTTATAAGTCCAATTCTTGGCGCCTTCAGGATCAGTGTGCACGTCCGGTATGACGATCGTTCCCTTAGCATAGTCTGCGACACCGCACATCTCCAGCATAAGGGTCATAGACATGCGCCAGACAGGCCAGTTCTCTTCATCAAGGGGTTCTCTAGTCTTAGTAATGGATGGGTACTTGTAGGCGATGATGCGGCTGATAGAGGGAGTCTTGGTAGCCGTGGTGATTGGATGAGAAGTCATGGTGCAGTCGCCTGAGTTGCCCGAGCCTAGCTGAGTGCCAGTGATGTCGGGAGTTCTAGTATAGGGGCTGCGATGTGGCAAGAGTCGCGATGGGGTTTGCATTGTGCGTGCTGAGCTATAATGCACATGTGTGTGTCCGAGTGATTATGAGAGGAAGCAGTAGTAGAGGCAAGTAGTTGTGGAAGTCGAGTTTTAGATGTGGGGCACAGGGCCCATAACCTGTTAAGATTTGAGGGATCACACAGTAAATGACGGGGGGTGCCCACCGAACAGGATATTTGTTCATCTATCTACCTGCATGCCTAAGTACAACACGAGTGTATGGACTTGTTTATCTTATCAATGCACCTGGATCTCCTTCGGAGTGATTGCACATGATTCCGAGTTTATCCGAGTGCCCCCTATGAGCATCCGGTGCGCTTCCATCGTGCTCTGCTCCACTACTCCTCTGGTAGTGCGCTCCGCTCGCACGCTATTCTGCTGGCGCCGGATTGCCTCCTAACACTAAGTGATCAATATATTGGACATTAATTGACCTCACAGTTGACTATAAGTGGACTCGGCTTATCCGTTCTTGCCCGTCGTGATACTGTACAGTTGGGTGACAAAAGTTTTGCAAAAGTCACATGGTTGAATTTGGCTAGGTTCCATGAAGTTGAGGCTATATCTCAGTCAATACTCCACCTAAAAT
>QLOZ01000147.1:0-13883 GCA_003314065.1 Lactarius sp. MG50
AGTCTATCGGATCATCTCATACATTTACTTTCTTTACATGATAGGGTACCCTAGTATCCTACCTACAAGCCCAGCTTTTGAATCAAGATATTTTCTCCAAAATTGAGCCCACCGTGAGGTTTTGGGAAAGTGTGACACTCAATCACCACAAAGTTACGAGACGCGCCTGCTCAATGGAGGCTGTTCCTTTGATCTTCGCTTCCCGCTGGCGGTGTCACAGCCTGTCACGCTGTCTCAAGGTCCCCGAATCGCTGATTTTCGACTCGCCCATTAGACTAGAAACGCCAACTCCGTTGGCAGAGACCTTGCTGCTGCAAAATCGAAATGAAAAATGTCATCAGAAATGGCGATGCCCTCGACCGGTCTGCATGAGTTCAATGGCAGGCAGGCAGTTTCATGCTTACGAAATAGTCAGCAATCACGACACCGCAGTCCTCGACTCGTTGTCCATTACGCATGATTTTGTACGGCAAAGGTGGCACAGGGAAGACAAGAGTGATCCAAACGATTACACCACTAGAGTCAAATTGCTGTGTCATTGGCACACCCTTCGCTTTCGACAGCAGCGCCGATGGCTGGCTTTCCTAGCATACCCGCCCACTTATTGTACTCCCAACGAGACCACCTTCGTCACCATAGTATGTCGGCGTGCGATGTCCAACTTGTCGCACGATGTTCTCAGCCCAGCTGGCTCAGGAGGCATCCGCCTCCCGAGCCGTTGTTGCCCATTGCCCCTGCCATGGTTGTCACTGTCCGTGTTGGTGTTGGGCGTGATTTACCATAATAGTTTGATGTACCAGGGTCGAACATAAACATGATCTAGGCAGGACCAAACTGGATTATCCGCTTGAGCAAAGACCAGATGGCAGATTCAACAGACCATGCAATCGCGTGAAGTGAACATGAACATGGTCTATGGTATCTAAGATCTGACACGAACCGGATCTTAGCCACTCACAGTCACGTCACAGAACCAAAGAAAGGGCGTGATGGTGTCACACATGAAAACCTTATCCCTATAAGGCGAAAGTAGCACCTGGAGACCTTGCTTTACAGCAAGGTAATTGCTTTACAGCAAGGTAATTGCTTTACAGCAAGGTAATTGCTTTACAGCAAGGTAATTTGTTCACACACATCTTACCACATCACTTTGGGATTCGAAAAAATATGTAGTAGCTTCTAAATCGTATTTACTTGATACCTAGATAACTAATTTTGATCAAAATGTCAAGTTCCAAGTGTCAGAAGATTACGCTTGGGTGTCTCAAGGAACCCTAGAAGACTGTAATCGTCATTCAGCCGTTCAGAAAGTCGTCGCGTCGATTCGCGCCGCCGCACAACTGAAAGCCGAAACGAGTGGCCCAATGCCTAAGAAAGAATATCGTGGGAAATTCAGAGCGAGACAGGACAGACTCAGAGTCGAGGAGGAATGCCGAGGGCAACACCACGCGTTTTTACAGATCAGGCACGCCTCACAGACGCTCCAGCCCCCAGTCTACCCAGGGCGGAACATGCCGAAATTTGCTCCCTTCTCTTTCCCTGCGCTACCAAAAGCTATTTTTACGAGCAGTACCTCATCCCCGCCGCTATGGAACGTCTCCCCTACCACGCTCGCATACACCACCACTCGAGGAGCGCGCTTCATTCCACGGGCATAGCGATGATGCAGGTGCAGAAAGAGGCCAAGTAGAGGAAGGGGAAGAGCACGAAGAACCCGTGCCACAGTCCCTTCCTTTTCCCTGCACCCTGCGCCGCCGGCCGTCTGTGACAATGCATGGTGCTCTCTTCCATCGCAGTGCATCCATGGACTCCGAACTGTCCCATGCCGTGGCACACCACATGCACTTTCCGACCAAACCTACGTGCTTTGACTAAGAGGTGCCTTTGCCGGGCCCATCAAGCTTCCCAGAACACCCCCGCTGCCCACTCTCCTGCTCCACTGATCCCGTGCGGGATCGGTTGGGGAGGTGTCAGGGTGGCGTGGCCAGGAGGTTGCAGATGGCAGTGGCGCAGTGCTGCCGGGACTGTCCCGGAAGGAGGATGGCAAGCAACGCACGACCAGTTCTTTAGAGAGTGAGGCATTGTCGCCTCCGAGGTCGACTTTAGCTAGAAGAAGCAGGGCCAACGCGGCTGATGCGAACCTCGAGCCTGCGATCGACGCACGAACAGTGGTAGGAAAAAGTGAAATGGCCCAGAGAGGTGAGCATTTTCTCTCCAATTCTTTCTATTCGTATTCTTCGTCTTGAGACTCTTTTGTTGTCCCCGAAAGCTGGCGAGGCAAACAATGACTCACACAGACCACACGTATTTCCATCCCTGCCTCCGCCTTCACTTCAACCTCCACCTCCACCGCTACTGTCACCGTCACCGCCACCGCCTTTAGGTAGACCGCTCATTCCCCTCCATATACCAGTAATCCTGCAGCAGTGGTGGTATCCTTCTCCGACGTCCATGCACACCGCGACAAGCTCAGCATTTATCGCATAGTCAGCTGACCTGCTGGCGATCGCGGTGCCAGACTCTCCCCTTGCTACTCACCCGCGAAGAGAGAAGACCCGCAAGGGCGGAGGCGGGCGGCTAGAGCACCTCACCATACCGAACAGGTCATCAACGCAGAGTGGTGCACCCAACAAGATTGGAGGCGCACTCTACGCAACTCGGACGGTATGGCTGAAGAGGATCTGCTCGCGCTTGATATCAGGCCACATGATGTATACGCTGCCATCGGCTCGGCTAGGGGGCGCGGGCGTGGGCCTTTCTTGCGCACGGTGGCGGTGGCAGTATGCTAATATGATTGGGCGCTGGAGCTGTCGAAGGCGCAGAAAGGGGCGATGGGAACGACGGGTAATCGCGCCTCTATCACCGTCCTCGCCGCTAAGAAAATGAGAGGACGCGCTATCAGTGGTACTCGAAGATGACGCCGACAACGACAACGAACATGATATAGAACATATGACGCGACCTATTGCTGTCTAGGCCCCGCAATGTTGTGAACTTTCTTTTCCTTTGATATCCGGGTCTGGAGACATCTCCGAGCCACCACTGCATCATTTGTCCCTGTACATTGCAACTCTCTGTTACCCTAGATTTTCGTTTTGTTATCGCTATCTCTCGGTGTATGACTTGTTCATCTTTTCGAAATTTATAATTTATTAAGCGACATTTCGTCTGAGCGGCGGTACTGGAGATACATATTTGTCCTACCTAACGAACGAATCCGGTGTCGGCAGTTTCGGTCAGACATCCAACCTTGCCTTTGTACCATCATGACTGCTTCAGTATCCCCGACTCAGCTGTCGCCACGCTCTCAGAAAGTTCACGGGCATTCCGAGTCATACGGCGACTGCTCACCTACAGATCTCAGGCTGAATCCCCCGACATACGTATGTTTGTAACTTCAAGTTCGGGCCGGCACACCGGTGGACTACATCGACCTTTGAGCGTCTGAACTTTGAACCTGATTCGCGCCCCTACTAGTCATGAGGATATCCTCCTTCCGAAGCTCGTGGCAGTCCTAATCATGCGGCCGTATGAGCACAGTGGCGAGCTATGAGTGGTCCTGACTACGCGCTCGAAGGAACAGCGCTCGCATCCGGGCCTCCGGGGAAGAGCGGAAAGTAGATGCAGGGGTCATCGAAAGGGGGGTGAGTCCCTCTCTCTTCCCTCCCTTTCGCTTTTACTAACACCGCTGTGGGACAGAGAAGGGTCATTGACAACGCAGTGCCTTTCTTTTCAATTCGATATCAGGGAAGCAAACGAAGAAGTCGCACTCCCACTGCGCTCTCCGCATGTCCACCACACCCTCTGCCGCTGTCCAACGACACGAGCGCCTCATTCTTCGCCAGCTCAGGACAGAGCAGGGCCTTGAGCGAGTGGTCAAATATATGTGCCACTTCGTCAGGAGCCGCGCGCAGCCTCTCTAGGACGGGGGTGTCGTCCCGAAGCGCAACCATAGATGTGACCACCAGCTCGTTCTGTGAGACGAATGGGCCGAAGGTAGGGCTGGCCATACGAGGCAGAACTCCATGTGCGTTCGTTATATCCGTTGCCTCGCGCTTTTGTTCATTTCTCTCTGTTATCATATTCGTACTACGCGTAATGAACCAAACCAACAACTTCACGGACGCCGCTTGGTTTGGCAGTACGTATCGCATGCATCGCTTCCGGAGCACCGCCTCGCCCGTGAAGGGCCTGATTGCGGACATTCTGGTACGGCTCCTCGTTTGCGTGCCCTTGCCTTTGCTTGTTCGGCTGACAGACTGGGCGAATTAGCTTGGGACTGCGAGGATTGCGTACGCGAGCGAGCATGTGTTTCAGCGGTGGGGGCCAGGGCAATAAAGATCCTTTGCAGAGGTTCAACGGGCTATGGAAGCAGTAGCTGCTCATTCGCAGCTACCGCCACCGACTGGGCTCGTTGTGCCAACCGCAACTGTTAGTGCCTGATAGCTACTCGGACATTGGGTTGTTTCTCATAGACGTACAGTATAGCAATGGAGTAAGGAGATCATGGTTATCTGTAATTTCGTTGGAGAGCACTGAAGCACAATGATGATCATAGGAGTGACCCCATGCAACCTAGGAAGATTGCAACGATGAGGGAAAACTTGCATGGCCAGAAGGACGGTGTGAACTGTCGACTTTATGGAATCAACGTATATATTGTACCGCTTAGTGGAGGATACCTGACTAGTTGAAAGATGGGGCTGACTATCCTCGGTATGCCATCCTGCGGCCATTTGACAGCTCTACCGTGACGGACCCCGGGCCAGACCCCCTAGAAAAGGTGGAATGTGAGTGTGTCTTCCGCGCAGAATCTCCTGTACCGCGGGGATCCCCCCCAACGCCATCTTGATGACCTTCTGGTGCATTTCCTTTAATATGGATACGCTTCCGAGCCTTTTGATTCGTACAGTACCCCGGGAGTTTGGTGCCGCCAAGCTGCGCCCATCCGAGTCTGCTAAGCGATTTGCTCCTCTCTCTGTCTTTTCGTTCCCTCTGATCCCTGTGTGGCTTACTGTCCATCATATAATTAACGCATAGTTGGTAGTACCCCCCATCTTCCTGGGCTGGTCCGTAACCATGAGAAATCCTGAGCCTATGTCGCTCATGAGCTCCGACTAGATGGGCAGTTATTCAAATAGTGGCGTATAGTAATACAACGACTGGCATTCCTATCCTTAAGTACCCGTAGAGTAGACCGGCAAACACTGCAATGCACTGTCATTCGGTGATGTCACGGTGCTCTGACAGCAGTTTCCTAATCTCGTCATCTCCACCCTCCGCAATCTGGAATGGCGTCCTGCCCTTGTCATCCTTCGCCTCTATATCCGCGCCATACTCAAGTAACAAGTGTGCGACTGCGAGCATCTTCTCGGGTGCCTCCCTATCCTCATTGTGTGCGGCCAAGTGTAACGGAGTCGACCCATCATTATCACGTGCGTTCACGTCTACACTGTGGCCAAGCAATAACCGAGCGACATCAGGGTGACCATGTACCGATGCGTTGTGTAATGGAGTCCTCCCCTTGTGGTCTTGAGCTTTGCTGTCTGCATTGTGCTGCAGGAGTATCTGAGCCGTCTCGAGTTGTCCTTCCCAAACTGCCCAATGCAGTGCAGTCTCGCCGTGATAAATGTCGCGGATAATCATGTCCGCACCATGGCTGAGTAGCCACTGCATAATTTCAGGATCTCCTTCTCCAGATATGACATGCAGAGGAGTTCTTCCACCAAAGCCTCGAGGGTCCACGGTTGCACCGTATTGATAGAGTAATTGTGCAACATGGAAGTGTTTCCCCACCAATGCTGCCACCAGTGGAGTCACATAATAGCCCCCGCGGATGTTCACATCTTGTAGATGCTTGACGATAAGGTGCTCTGCCAGGTCATGAAATCCACCGAGTGCGGCGTAATACAGAGGGGACGCGTTTGATCTCTCGAAATGGATGGGTACAAACCGATAAAGAACGGAACCGCGGCTGGGGTCCGTGTCTATGTCATGCAACTGGAGCCACGTCGAAAAATGTCGTTTGTCGGGGTCAAAGAGATGTTCCATCCCTTTCCATACATGTGACGACACATACTCGAACTGCGCATGGTCGACCCAGTGTTGAGCAGCATATCCAGCCAGAGGAAAGCGGGCCTTGATGCTCTCCTCTTCGGCACGATCGTCCAGGCGGAGCAGGACGCCCAAGCAGGATTGTGCGAGGATCATGTGCGCAGGCTCCAGGGAAATATGATAGTGGGAGACATCTCCACATGAATCAGCGAGGCGAGGCGAGGTCAGGAACTCCTTTACCGAGAAGTGCGAAAATTGCACAACTCGTGAACCACCAGTGTCGACAATGGCGATCAAACTGGAACAAGCTGCTTGAAGAGCTTCTTCTTGATCCTCCCACCGCCAGTCTGGGTTCAACTTCGGGATCCCTTCAGCACCGTCAAAATCAACCGCGAGAACTTCTGCGAGCTCCTCGACACGAAGTGGCCGGATAGATACCACGAGGCATTGCAACAGACGATAAACGTCTCTTTGATTCGTCTCGTTGATTTCCCTCAGCACTCGCTGGTATGTTTCATCGAGGGATGTCGGCAGTTCGCTGAGGACATGCTCAACATTGCGAGCGAGACATCCTCGGAGCCTTTCCAGCTGACACACAACCCATCGAAACCTGACGAATGGTGTGAAAGGGTATCACGAACATAGAGCGACACCCGTACATTCCATCGGCTTTTTCGGAGAGTGCCTTGATGACCAAGTCTTTAATGTCCTGTCTCCACTTCCTCATCACAGGCTCCACGTCCGAATGAACAACAGAGCGGACGTAATTAGCGATATCTTCCTTCTGGCCATCTTGATCGTGAAGAGACATCTTGAAAGACGTCAATTGTTCAAGAACATCCTTGATATCGAACTCAGGGCGACTTGTTATACAAAGATGTAAGTTTGGAATGCGGGGTTCGACGAGTTCCTTCATAAGTTGTAAGACCTTTTGACGCGAGCGAGGCGTTCCAAGCACTTCCGAAGTGTTAGGGCATTCATCGAGGGCATCGATGATAAGATAGATGGGGACTTGGCCTGGCACCATAAGCATATTCTTGAGGCATTGTGAAAGTGCGGCCTCACTGGGCTGCTGTTTGCCATTCTTGTGCCTTGAATACATATCGAAGAGAATTTTGAAGTATAGATCAGATTGATCACAGAGTTGGACAAGGAAGGAAGACAGTAAAGCACGGGTATCCTGCTTTGCTGCGTCCTTGAAATCAAAAAAGAAGTAGCCTACGTAGGATGGCCTGGGGTTGGAGACATCTTGTAGATCATGGATGATCGCAGAGCTTGTCGAAATTATGAATTGCATGGAATAGAACCAATCGGAGAGTGACATACCTAATGATACTTTTCCCGGAGCCTGCTATCAAGTCAAGGGAGAGGCATAAGCAAGAGGAGAATCACTGATACAAGAAGAAATTTACGCTTTCCGTGAATCCATAGCAAGAATTCAGAATCCGACACTTTCCAATGTTTGAAGGTATGGCTTTGAGTGAACCACGCTGCAGTGCCATCGTGGTAAGCATCGCGGGCGGTGTTATAATTTATGGACGGATCTGGAGGAGAGAGCCATTCTTGAAATTTCTCTCGTAGCTGGTCTCCTGTCGTATTTTGAGACTCTAGACGGCAACAGTCCGATAGGGAGATTACGAACGTTTCAGATCACCGAGATCGTTCCCAATCTGTTGCGTCGCTACTCTTGCTTCCCTTACACCTAAGAGCACGATCATTCAGGTTAGCGATGGAGGTTAACCGGAATGTGCCCTGCGCACCGTCAACGACCTCTTCCATTCTGTGGTCGACACTGTCCGTGACTCTCATGACTTGCACGGCCGCCATCAGAACCTCATCTTGTGACAGCTTTTCCAGCCTTTTCAGCCCATCTTCGATATCCGTCCTTCCTACCAGCTTCTTCAGGTATCTCTCTGAGAGCGATCAATCAAATGACAAATCTGGCTAGGGACCAACTCACTCGCCCATCTTCGCTTGGTCTCTTTTGTCGCGATAGCAAGGATTCCGAGAATCTCGACCATTATTTTTATTATCAAGTTCTTCGTCGCCTCAGTTGGTCGCACTTCAACATAGGTCTCCAGACGTTCGAAAAAGTTTTCGATACGCCCAAAGAGATCAACGAGTGCATCTTGGCTCGCACCGACTTCATTAGCCGCCTATGAGTTCCTAGGGTCAGAATTATCTATACCAATCAATGAAATTACGCACTATGAGAAAGACACCGATTCCAGCAAAAACAACTTTCGCGGGTGAGAATACCTGCGATCTGAGTGTTAGAGAGCACATTCTTAACGGAACAACCCCTGGAAATGTACCAGGCTAACACCCTCGCCGAGTGCTGCAGAAAAGCTACAGAGGACGGTAACAGTGGCATTGAGCCACTGTTTTGAGTTCCCACCATCACTCTGAGATCGGATGAATTGTTGAATATTGTATTGCCTGTTAAGGACGTCGAGAATAGCGCTAGGAGACTTGCAATTTTGGAGTTGTGCCGTGAGCTGATGTTGAAGGAGGTCGTTCTTCGTCTTCTCTTTATACTTGTTCAAGGCATCGTCGAAAATAGCCCGGAAATTGGAAGAGGAGGCTGAAGCAATCGAGAGGGGATTGTGAGACATAGAGTCAATGGGGAGGAGCTGGTTGTCACTGAGGGGATTTGGTGGGTGATAAGCAAAGGAAGGCGATAGTTAGCTAGGTCCGTGCGTACTGCCTCGTATGGCCAGATATGGTCCATCATATGGATGATAGGCGCGCAATGGAACTGATAACGTTGAAGCGACAGACACGGAAGCACAAACCTACCGTCAGGTGAGCCGAGATAGGCGCGAATAAAGGAGGAAAGAATGTTAGCCAATGCAGACGAAGTTTGATGAAGTGAGCAGCAAAGCAATGGTGCATCCTGTCTCAGTAGCCTGAGCACAGGGCGCATATTTAACGTTCATATACCGGATATGCGGATGCAGAATAATGCTATGGCCTATAAATCAGCTGGAGTCCTTACGGGATCCATCCGAATGTATATTATGTGTTAAGGATCATGGCCCACACAGCAGACTGAGACTAGGACTCCGAGTCGGAGTCACGGTGCTTCAGGTTGTATCTCAGTTGTCACGTGCCATAGTCGAGCCCACTGGCATATGATCATGCCAACGGACTTCGTAATGCAAATTCCCCACTTCTGAGTTCCTTACCTTCCCTGGCTTGTGCTCGCCCTTCCCTGCGCTGTGATTCACTTCTTTATTCGTGTAAGAGAGGTGTCACTACCTTCGTTTTCATCAAGTCTTCGGTATCCACACCGATATTGACAAGACGTTCCTTATTTAAGGAACGTCCGCACCGCACAAGACCAGAAGTAGCCTACTTCTGGTCTTGTGCGGACGTGGCAGCTAAACTGAACAAGGTCCTATATCTCAAGCTAGTGATCACAGGGCCTATCCAGGATCCTGATGAAGAGGGAAGCCTTCTGTCATGGTCAATGATTTGACGTGGATAGTTGGGCAAATAGACGGGTGAAACGACATGCGGGTCATCAGTAAGTCCAGCTCTGGTGAACGCACGGATACCGCAATTAGGAATACCGTGGGCCTTATTTTTAAGGGGATGGCGTCAAGGTCTCCGCAGCGGCACCCCCTCTCCGGGAAGCGAATCCGGGTCGAAATTTGATCTTCACGGAGGAGAACCGCTGCAAGGCGACACTGGCAATAGCACTGGCGGGCTGCTCGGTGTAGTGGAGCATCTGGACGTGACGTACGGGAGGCTTATAAAGGAGTTACATGGCCTGCCGCGGCGCACACTTGAGACTCCCTTTGTCCAGCACGGGCTCATCAAAGGCGATAGTGCATGAGGGGAGCACTTTATTGTCTTTACCGGGCACAAGCCCCCATACCTGGCATCTGTCGCAATACAAGGATACAGTTTGGAACCGTAATTTGACGGCTCTGCCTACTGCTGGACTCAAGCCCTCAGACACGCTCACCCTGCCCTCACGTTTGCTGCTGCCGCGAGGAACTTTTCTTAATCGGTTTTCGGTGTTGATGCGGAGCTCCGACTATATGTGCTTTTAATTGCACATCTAGTAGAAATGGTCATGAGGCATAAGGGAGAATCCCTCGTAACACATTGGGTATCTGGTGACCGACTTCTCTTCTCCCGCTTGAATCAAATCTGAAGATTTGAGCGTCATATTTTTCGTGAGGAAGCTCAGGAGACCTTGACACGGCAGATTATTGTGGATTGTGCGTTTGTTGGCTCTTTATCCTAGGAAGTGCAAGATTTTACAACTAGGACAACAAGTGGTAGTACGACTGAAGTGTTTGGGCCATTTGGCAATAGCGGTGGATATCAATATGATCTCATGCAAGTCTCATTATTAATAATCGCCGTTCAGCCGTTCAGAAAGTCGTCGCGTCGACTCGGATTCGCGCCGCCGCACAACTGAAAGTCGAAACGAGTAGCTCAATGCCTAAGAAAGAATATCGTGGGAAATTCAGAGTGAGACAGGACAGACTCAGAGTCGAGGAGTAATGCCGAGGGCAACACCACGCGTTTTTACAGATCAGGCACGACCGCCTCACAGACCCTCCAACCCCCAGTCTTTCCCTGCGCCACCAAAAGCTATTTTTACGAGCATTACCTCATCCCCGCCGCTATGGAACGCCTCCCCTACCACGCTCGCATACACCACCACTTGAGGAGCGCGTTTCATTCCACGGGCACAGCGATGATGCAGGTGCAGAAAGAGGCCAAGTAGAGGAGGAAGGGGAAGAGCACGAAGAACCCGTGCCACAGCCCCTTTTCCCTACCCTGGTGCTCTCTTCCCTCGCAGCACATCAATGGATTCCGAACTGTCTCATGCCGTGGCACACCACATGCACTTTCCGACCAAACCTACGTACTTTGACTAAGAGGTGCCTTTGCCAGGCCCATCGAGTTCCCCAGAACACCCCCGCTGCCCACTCTCCTGCTCCGCTGATCTCGCGCGGGATCGGTTGGGGAGGTGTTAGGGTGGCATGGCCAGGAGGCTGTAGATGGCGGCGGCGCAGTGCTGCCGTGACCGTCATGGAAGAAGGATGGCAAGCAACGCACGACCAGTTCTTTAGAAAGTGAGGCATTATCGCCTCCGAGGTCGACTTTGGCTGGAAGAAGCAGGGCCAGCGCGGCTGATGCGAATCTCGAGCCTGCGATCGACGCACGAACAGTGGTGAGAAAAGGTGAAATGGTTCAGAGAGGTGAGCATTTTCTCTCCAATTCTTTCTATTCCCTGCCTCCACCTCCACCTCCACCTCCACCGCTACTGTCACCGTCACCGCCACCGCCTTTAGGTAGACCGCTCATTCTCCTCTATATACCAGTAGTCTTGCAGCAGTGGTGGTATCCTTCTCCGACATCCGTGCACACCGCGACAAGCTCAGCACTTATCGCATAGTCAGATAATGAGGCTGACCTGCTGGCGATCGCGGTGCCAGACTCTCCCCTTACTTCTCGCCCGCGAAGAGAGAAGACCCGCAAGGGCGGAGGCGAGCGGCTAGAGCATCTCACCATACCGAACAGGTCATCAACGCAGAGTGGTGCACCCAACAAGACTGTGGAGGCGCACTCTACGCAACTCGGACGGTATGGCTGAAGAGGATCTGCTCGCGTTTGATATTGGGCCACATGATGTATACGCTGCCATCGGCTCGGCTAGGGGGGCGCGGGCGTGGGCCTTTCTTGCACACGGTGGCGGTGGGGATATGCGAATATGATTGGGCGCTGGAGCTGTCGAAGGCGCAGAAAGGGACGATGGGAGCGACGGGTAATCGCGCCTCTATCACCGTCCTCGCCGCCAAGAAAATGAGAGGACGCGCTGCCAGTGGTACTCGAAGATGACGCCAACAACGACAACGAACATGATATAGAACATATGACGCGACCTATTGCTGTCTAGGCCCCGCAATGTTGTGGCCTTTCTTTTCCCTTGATATCCGGGTTTGGAGACGTCTCCGAGCCACCACTGCATCATTTGTCCCTGTGCCTTGCAACTCTCTGTTACCCTAGTTTTTCGTTTTGTTATCGCTATCTCTCGGTGTATGACTTGTTCATCTTTTCGAAATTTATAATTATTAAGCGACATTTCGTCTGAGCGGGGGTACTGGAGATACATATTTGTCCTACCTAACGAACGAATCCGGTGTCGGCAGTTTCGGTCAGACATCCAACCTTGCCTTTGTACCATCATGACTGCTTCAGTGTCCCCGACTCAGCTGTCGTCACGCTCTCAGAAAGTTCACGGGCATTCTGAGTCATACAGCGACTGCTCAACTACAGATCATCTGAATCCCTCGACATACGTATGTTTAAATTTGTAACTTCAAGTTCGGGCCGGCACACCGGTGGACTACATCATGCCAGTGATCGGCCTCTGAGCTTCTGAACTTTGAACCTGATTCGCGCCCCTAGTCATGAGGATATCCTCCTTCCGAAGCTCGTGGCAGTCCTAATTATGCTGCGTGAGCACAGTGGCGGGCTATGAGTGGTCCTGACTACGCGCTCGAAGGAACAGCGCTCGCATGGCCTCCGGGGAAGAGCGGACTCGGAAAGTAGATGCAGGGGTCATCGAAAGGGGGGTGAGTCCCTCTCTCTTCCCTCCCTTTCGCTTTTACTAACACCACTGTGGGACAGAGCAGGGTCATTGACAACGCAGGGTCTTTCTTTTCAATACAATATAAAGGAAGCAAACGAAGAAGTCGCACTCCTACTGCGCTCTCCGCATGTCCACCACACCCTCTGTCGCTGTCCAACGACACGAGCGCCTCATTCTTCGCCAGCTCAGGACCGAGCAGGGCCTTGAGCGAGTGGTCAAATATATGTGTCACCTCGCCAGGAGCCGCGCGCAGCCTCTCTAGGACGGGGGTCGTCCCGAAGCGCAACCATAGATGTGACCACCAGCTCGTTCTGTGAGACGAATGGGCCGAGGGTAGGACTGGCCATACGAGGCAGAACTCCATATGCGTTCGTTGTGTTCGTGCCTCGCGTTTTTGGTCGTTCCTATATTCGTACTGCTACTCAAATGAACTAGCGGAATTTCATGGATGTTCCCTGGCCGGGGAATGCGTATCGCATGCACCGCCTCCGGAGCACTTTCTCGCCGGTGGAGGCCTGACAGCGGACATTCTGGTACTGCTTCTCGTTTCTGTGCCCTTGCCTGTGTTCGTTCAGTTGATGGACTGCGCGAATTAGCTTGCGCCTGCGAGGATTGGGTATGAGCGCAAGAATGCATTTTAGCGGTGGGGGCCAGGGCAAGTGAAAACTTTTGCCGAGATCCAACGGGCTATGGAAGCGATAGCCACTCATCAACAGCCACCGCCACGCCACTGGAGCCGTTCAAAGTCGTGCCAACCGCAACTGTCAGTGCCTGAGAACTACTTGGACAATGGGTTGTACTTCACTGGCGTAGACGTACAGCACAGCAATAGAGTATCGAGCTCATCGCATTTGTCACTTCGTGAGATGCATAGCCATACGAGTGGTGAGTCTATCCTCCTCAGTCGGTATCTAGCGGTTATTTGTCAGCTCTGCGCATTTCTTCGGCTTGGAATAGGAATAAGGGGGGATGTGCTATCTTTCGCCATACGAATACGCTTCCGAGTCTCTCGAATCATACAGTACTTCGGTTGTTTGGTCTTGCCCGAGCAGCGCGGGCCGCCCCGGGCCTGGGCCTCTGCGGTTGCGCGATTTCCTTCTCTCTCTGTCTTTTTATTCGCTCCGATTCCTGTGTGGTCCACTGGCCATTATATAACTAGCTCGTTCTTGGCCGCACCTCCGTCTTCCTGGGCTGGTCTGCAGCCTTGAGG
>QLOZ01000149.1:0-19046 GCA_003314065.1 Lactarius sp. MG50
ATCTCAGCCCTATGGCTGAAAATAGAAAAAAAAGGGCCTATCGTTTTGAAAACCGCTGTAAGTTCTCCTTGTGCGCGTCTAACGTTCATGCTGTGCCGGTTCACACACATGTCACATTTTCGGGCACCGCATACCTGCCCTCAGTACGTACACGAGGCTAGGATCCCTCTCATCGAGACCTCCCGTTATCCTAACACCCCAACCACCATGTCCCACATTCCCTCTACGAGTGACCAGTACTCCCACTTTCGATCCATTTTGGATGCTGCTTTCAAGGCGTACACAGAGAAGACTGGGAAAGACCTCACTTCTCATCCTCTACTTGCCAAGCTTACAACCTGCCGCTCCGCCGATGCCATCACCACTATACTCCGCCAGCAAATCCCTGCATTTGGTCGACCTGCGAGCAATGACGATAGATTGACAAAGGCGCTGGCTCCTATTGTCAAGGTGCTTAACTCATTTTCGGCAACTATTGGCTCTGGTATCGGCCTGGTGAGCTGAGGAGGTTCAGGGTGATCATTCGCGATCAGCTCTCTGATGTTGATTTTGTAGGTATATCCTCCCGCGGGGGTCGTCTTTACCGGCATTGGCGTCCTCCTCACAGTGAGTGTCCTTCCTTGGCTCTCTTGCATAGGCCATTGTGACACCCTTATCTCTCAGGCGGCCCAGGCTGTTGTTGATGGGCAAGGCGCACTGGTTGAACTGTTCGAGCGTATTGGAAACTTCCTCAGCCGCCTCGAGATCTATACCGATGTCCCACCAACCGCAGCAATGACCGAGATCACCATCAACATCATGGCGGAAGTGCTTTCTATCCTTGCCGTCGTGACAAGGGAGATTGAGCGGGGGAAAACGAGTGAGTCGATGTCCCATCATGGACTGCTGCTGGCTTACCCACGTTCAGAAACGTTTCTCAACAAGCTAGTGGGAAGGACTGATGTTGCAGATGCGCTGGTTCGGTTAGACAAACTGACTCAAGACGAAGTTCGTATGGTGGCTGCACAAAATCTGAAAGCCACACATGGTGTCGATCACAAAGTAACGGCCCTCGGCAGCGAGGTGCACGAAATCGGCGACAAGGTGGGCTACGTCGCTGACGGACTGAGGGAAGTGAAGGACACAATGAAGGTCGTTGAACGAAAAGTTAATAGGGTTCTTACCGGTGCGTGGCTCGTGTTCAATTGGTCGTTAACACGGTCATAACACTCTACATACTAGTAATACAACAAACAACAAATGACGCTGGCGGTCAGGACTGTATGTGATCTCATCAGTCCTGCTAAAGGTTGTAAATGCCCAAGCATTTGTACAGGGAACCCAACGCGAGAGGACGTCAGAGAATGGCTCTCTCCTCCAGATCCTTCCATAAATTACCACACTGCACTTGAAGCTCGCCAAGAAGGCACGGCAAGGTGGTTTACCGAGGGCCACACGTTCGCAGATTGGAAAGAGTCCGGGTCCCTTCTGTGGGTTCATGGAAAACGTACGTCCTTTTTACCTGTTGCGCCTTCGTTTCTACTAACGAGCCTCCTATTTCCAAGCGGGATCCGGGAAGAGTGTTCTCAGGTACGCCCCTACGCTCCCACCCCATTCTGTCCAGAGGAACTCATGTTATACGATATCGACCAGCTCTACGATCATCCAGAATATCGAATCCATTTCTAACACGGGGTCGGCGTACATCGCGTATTTCTTTTTCGACTTTAAGGATACCGGAAAGCAAGATGCGCGTGCTCTACTCTTGTCTCTCCTTACCCAGCTCTCCGATCAGTCCGATTCTTACTTGAACAAGCTTCTCGCCTTATGTAAGGCACACCATGACGGCTCTGAGTTGCAGAAGCCGGCGAATGGTGCACTTAAACAATGCCTCAAGGAGATGCTGATGATACCGGAGCAAGTCCCAATTTATCTTGTAGTGGATGCCCTTGATGAGTGTCCCGACTCTGGGATACGGTCCTCCCGTGAAAAGGTCCTGGACCTTGTGGAAGAGCTTGTCAAGTTGCACCTCCCCAATCTGCGACTCTGTGTCACGAGTCGTCCCGAGCAAGACATCCGAATTGCTCTTGAGCCCTTGACATTTGTCCGCATATGCCTTCAAGACGAAAGTGGTCAAAAGCAGGACATCGTCGATTACGTCAGATCAGTTGTTTACTCGAACAGAAAGATGAAGGTATGGCGGGAAGAAGACAGGAAGTTAGTCATCACGACGCTCTCAAATAGAGCTGGTGGGATGTAAGCACTTGGCTGTCTGCTCGTAGACGTTTCTCATACATTCAAGCAGGTTTCGTTGGGTTTATTGTCAACTTGAAATCCTTCGCGACTGTCTTACGCGGAATCTGCGGCGGACTCTTGACGAGTTGCCCAAGACCCTGGACGACACGTATCAGCGCATACTACGAGAAATCCCCGAGCAGAACAGAGATGACGCATATCGGTTGTTGCAATGCCTCACGGCAGCCGTTCGCCCTCTGCGTGTGGACGAACTCGCTGAAGTACTCGCAGTTGATTTCACTGCGGGGAGAATGCCAACGCTCAATGTTGATCAGCGCTGGGGGGATCAAGAGCAAGCTATTCTCCTGGCATGCTCCAGTCTAATCGCCGTCGTTGAGGACCACGATTCCCGAGTGGTTCAATTTTCGCATTTCTCCGTAAAGGAGTTCCTAACTTCGGATCGGTTTGCCATATCAAAGGGGGACGTCTCGCATTATTATATTAGCCCCGAACCTGCGCACACGGTGATGGCAGAAGCTTGCCTCGCCGTCCTATTTCGGTTGGACTACGACATCGACATGGAGAGCATCAAGAAGTTTCCTCTAGCTGGGTATGCTGCTTCACATTTCGACAACCATGCTAGGTTCGGGGACGTGATATCACACATACGGGATGGGGTCAACTATCTCCTTGACACAGGGAAACCGCATTATGCTGCGTGGCTATGGGCACGCCACATGAGCCCGCCATGGGGGTTGGAGGGGCATTCGACAGGACTGGAGGCAGTTCGTTTATGCGACGTGGTGGAACTTGGATTCCTTGGCATGGCCCGGTACCTCATCTTGAAGCGTCCGCAAGATGTAAATGCCAGCGGTGGCAACTGCGGTACACTCTTGCACGCTGCGTCGTACCATGGACACGTCGAGCTCTCACAGCTACTGATCGAAAGTAGTGCAAATGTCCATGCGCGGAACAAGGAGGGCGACACACCGCTACACGCGGCGTCGATGGGTGGATATCGCGACATCATGCGGTTATTACTGGACCGAGGTGCGGATGTGGACGCCCAGGATAAGAGCTGCTCGACTCCGCTGCATGTGGCATTACGCAGGGAGGAGCCCGAAGCCGCGCAGCTGCTGCTCGAATGTGGCGCAAATGTCCGCGCGCGGAACAAGGAGGGCGAGACACCACTACACCTGGCGTCGCAGCATGGATATCGCGACATCATGCAGTTATTACTGGACCGAGGTGCGAATGTGGACGCCCAGGATAAGCGTTGCTCGACTCCGCTGCATGAGGCGTTATCCAACGAGAATCCCGAAGCCGCGCAGCTGCTGATCGAATGTGGCGCAAATGTCCGCGCGCGGACCTCCCGTGGCAGGACACCACTACACCTGGCGTCGAGGGGTGGATATTGCGACATCATGCGGTTATTTCTAGACCGAGGTGAGGATATGGACGCCCAGGATAAGAGTTGCTCGACTCCGCTGCATGAGGCGTTAGACAACGAGAATCCTGAGGCCGCGCAGCTGCTGCTTGAATGTGGCGCAAATGTCCGCACGCGGAATAAGGGGGGCAAGACACCACTACACCTGGCGTCGCGGCGTGGATATCGTGACATCATGCAGTTATTTCTGGACAGAGGTGAGGATGTGGACACCCTAGATAAGAGCTGCTGGACTCCGCTGCATGAGGCGTTATCCGGTGGGCATCCCGAGGCTGCCCAGCTGCTGCTCGAATGTGGCGCAAATGTCCACGCGCGGACGAAGCAGGGCCGGACAACACTACATGAGGCGTCGACGGGTGGATATCGCGACATCATGCGGCTGTTACTGGACCGAGGCGTCCATGTGGATGCCCAGGATAAGAGCTGCTCGACTCCGCTGCATGTGGCAGCACGCAGTTCGAATCCCGAGGCCGCGCAGCTACTGCTCGAATGTGGCGCAAATGTCCGCGCTCGGAACAAGGAGGGCGAGACACCACTACACACGGCGTCGAGGCTTGGATGTCGCGACACTATGCGCTTATTACTGGACAGAGGTGCAGATGTGGACGCCCAGGATAAGAGCTGCTCGACTCCGCTGCAGGAGGCGTTATACAAGGGGAGCTTCGAGGCCGCGCAGCTGCTGCTTGAATGTGGCGCAAATGTCCACACGCGGAACAAGGAGGGCAACTCACCACTACACCTGGCATCGAGGCTTGGATATCGCTACCTCATGCGGTTATTACTGGACCGAGGCGCGGATGTGGACGCCCAGGATGAGAGCTGCTCGACTCCGCTACATGCGGCATTACGCTCCTGGGAGCTCGAGGCCGCGCAGCTGCTGCTCGAATGTGGCGCAAACGTCCGGGCGCGGAACCACCATGGCAGGACACCACTACACATCGCGTCGCGGATCGGACATTGCGACACCATACGATTGTTACTGGACAAAGGTGTGGACGTGGACGTGCATGACAGATACCACATTACTCCGTTGCACGAGGCATCACGCCATGGGAAGCTTAAGGCCACGCGACTGCTGCTCCAGCGTGGCGCCAACGTTCGTGCGCGGACCGTGTTCGGAACGACCCCATTATGGTATGCAGAAACCAAGACGATGAAGCGTTTATTGTCTCGCAGTAACCAACAACGTAGTACTTACAACTCATTTTTACCACTTTTCAAGTGACCTCGTGTGTTTTTATGTGATTTGAATATTAGTACAGGTGAATAGTTTCCTGTCGGCGGGATAGCTGGAAGTTTAGGTTAGTTCGATTGGTGAAGGAGGCGGCGAGTGGCCGATTATATGGGTGCTCTAAAGTTGAATGCTCAAAAGTAGGAATATTAAAGATGAAAGCGGAGGCCTCGGCGATAACCCCAGGCGCATCCACAAATTCAATGTAAACATGCGTTTGCAGACCCCGACCTCAGTACTCAGACAGTAGGAACTGGAAATGGGATAGGTAAAGAACGTAAAGTAAGGGCAGACCGTGTGACATTGCCAGACAAGAACAAGATCAGTAACTGAAAATGGTACGCGGAGGGTTTGGAATTAACGGAACACGAGAAATGATACAAGAAAGTGCCGTAGCGTCATTTCGCGCTTGCTACTCCACCAGTTTTCTCCTGGCCTGCCAGTGCGCCTTGCCGGAGCTTACCCAGATTCGTATTTTCTGACGCGGCCGAATCAGCTAATTGCAGAGCACAGGCTTCTCTGAGTGGACGAGTGGACACTTTATCTGTTGTTTGGTTTACTTCTCTGAAAAGACAGGGCCTCTATGGTTCCTAATCACCCTTACCTATCTCAGTCGAGCCTCCGAAAGGCAAGTTGGAGCCCAACGGCGTCATGCACGTCGTCCGGTTCCATCGACGACGCATCAAGTCAATCCACAGGCCGGGCTAACCAGAGGCTTATTCGTATGCGTTCCACTGTCACGGTGCTTCCCTGCATACTCAGCCTCGCCAACTAGGAAGAACCCACACCGCTGCAAGGTCATCAGTGCCTGCCACAAAGGTAGTGGGTAGGAAATCCGCTTTCAACAACTCCGACTCTCCCACCTTCCAAAAAGTGCAGAATTGTTGAAGTGGACTGGCCCCCGTCAACCACGACTCCCCCCTCATCCAGACCTCTAACTAGTCAAAACAGATGTTTTGACTTCAGCCCCCGGGGCACGCAATGAAACCCGGCCAAAGGTGGCGGACAACTCGAGGTAGTGCCTGGATATGTGATATTCCTCGTGAAACGAGACTTCAGGAACTTGAAAAAAAAAAAACGAAAGTGAACTGAAAGGAGCGGGGCCAGTGGCAGGTAAGATATGCGTCACGCAAAAGCATCGCGTTTCGTGACAATTGCAGTATAAATTCTATGCCGTTGGCACGAAGCCCTTTTATCACAAACTGGCCGCACAGTTTTCTTATTTTGCACTTTCAGAAGAACTCTGTGCGGACAGAAATTTATTGTATGTAGAATTGTGAGCCTCATAAAGTTTTTGGTCTCAGAAGTCAGATTCAGCGTGCGCAGAGACACTCAGCTCAGTAGGAGGGTCACAGGTAGTCACAACGCGATGATTTTGCATGACGCACACCTTAGATAGAGTCCATGATTAGGGGGTAGCCCAACAGTGCCGTGACGTACCAGGCCAACATGCCATGCCCCTCTTCTTCAAGTTGTAATTACATTTACTTCTCGCAGTGGGTGGACGGGACATGAAGCCTGAATACCAAAAGTGCCATAGTGAGCATCTCCGGCGAAATACTGGGCTTATTTTCTTTATGCGCTTGGCGGCACTTGTAGGCGGGGTGTCGCATAATAATTGTGCTGTCACCTCCAGGCACAGATCCAATTGCCAGTGATCGAGGAGCGCTTAAGCCGAGCATGACACGGTCACCTGATCAGAATGAGAAAATATCGTGTTTTTGACGGAAGCCCACCAGCATCGCAGCATGCGGAGATGGGCCCGAGAAAGAAAGACAAAACAACGCGAGCAATACCAACATAAAATGAATTCGTGTGTGTTATACGTATGTTATAAGCTAGTGCGCCGTTCAGAGAGCCGTACAGGAGAATAGAAGAGAGAGGAGAGAAGATAAAAAAAAGGGGGAAGAATTAGCGTTCGCAATTAGTCTGAGTGTCACAAACGTTGCATGTATGGTATGTGTGGATCTACAATTCAGGTTTCATCTTTCATCTATAGTTAGTCCGAGTTCGGCTTCCTACAGTACCCTCTAGTCAGTGCTGCGGGCTGGGGAACAAATACGTTACATGATTGGCGAGCGGTGCGTGCGGAGTGCTGGGAAACTCTGATCTTGTGCATTCGGCAGGGGAAAAAGTTTTACCAGAAGCGGGTCTTCTGCCAATCAACCCCTTGCGCAGTGCGCAGCATCACGACATAAGAGGTCATGGTGGAGAACTAATCCCGCGGATCCTCTTACTAGTCCCGTGACCGAAAGAATAAACGGTCACGCACCCCATTACCGAGAAAGACCTCCGCGCGCTGCGCAACGGCCATGTCCACAGCCTGCGAATTGTGCCGCTGCTCACCTGTCAGGCGCAAGTCCCGGCTCGTCCCAATATGCTCCCACTCTTCCACGCCCTCTTTCCGCGCGTCCTCGAGTCTTGAAGGGAGTGCTTCAGCTTTTGAAGCACTCCGGCAGCCCATTCGTCAGCACGTATACACGCGTGAGTACCGTCCTTGACAAAAGCGAGGCGCGCAAGTAGTACTTGCCCGAGATGAGGAAGGGAATTTCTCTGTAGGATATCTGGGGAAGGTTCCCTCTGTGGGTGTGTTAAACGGATATCACGGTTATGTTGTGTGTACGGATGTACTATAATGGTGAAGTTTCCTAGGAAGATTCTCGCGGTAGCCCTACCACACAGAGCCTGAGATTGGGAATGGCCCTTCTTCGCCAGTTTAGCATCTCGCCATGCATTGTCGCGTCCGCATTTCAAATTGGTAATTGGGGTTCTACTCTGGATAAATCGAAGCAAGTTTCACGCCTTGTTCATAGCCTGCGAGGAGGGTGCGTGGGAACGGAAACTTGGCTTTTAGGCGGTCCACTGACTAATCACATGCCTCTCGCCAACCAACTCTGACTCGGACCCTGATCTCACTCACCCCGGATCTCCTCCTTATTCCCCCCGGCTTGCCATAAAACCAACTGCTGCTTGGATTTTAGATATACCTTTGCAAGTACGGCAAACAAAGATGACAGAGTCACGGAGATTATAAAGACCTCGCCTCGTCTACTACTTCCCGAGCTTGCGACCTGTCATTCTCCTTATGCTACTCTGCGACACATAGCGAAAACTCAACTGTTTGAAGAAGTTTTCGATGTGCTCATTGAACACTTCTTCAGATGCCCTGGGTTTTCTACCAAGGTCCTCCCTATCGTGCCAATGACGGACTTCGAAATAACTGTCAAGATCATTTTCTAAGTTTATGAACGTCAGACAACAGCTGTTGGCTTATCAACACTCAGTAAAGGACTTCAATTAAATGATGGGAATGGCAAAGTGATTGGCATCAGTAGCGATGTTTAGGGCGTCGATGACATTGGGGGGTTGAAAGTGAATTAGGGTCCTTGACAGTGCGCAAATCAGATTTACTTCCCATCCTAACATTTTACACGCTGCGAATTACCACTTGACTCTGCGGCGCCAGGTTGCTCCCGATGGGAAGCTCGACTCCACAACGGTGAGAAAGGGGTAGCATGGGGCCCTCTAGTTCGGTCCGTGTCTCTAAGAAGTGGGGTCAAGGTGACATCCCAATTATTCAATGTGGAGCTGAAGACGCACCAAAATATGTGTAGCTAGATAACTCACATTCCAGGCATAGCCAAAGGAATACCCAGACGCATGACCTCCTTGTGTTCTGTGTTCATCAATATAGACGAGTCCTACATCTGGTGATCACATTAGTTGCACAGTGTATGGCCTGCTTCACTGTTCTCAGCAGCTTCCTCACGCTCAGGTTGGTAAACAGTATCGTAGCCTGAAGCCGTCGTCGAGCCCCTCGCCGGTTCGTTGTGTCTTCTTTTATACCACCCACTCCTTATTGATTCGCTTCCACCTTCTTTGTTCCCTGTCGTCTCTGTCTTGGTCTCCTCAAGCTTACCTCAGCCTAACATCTACCAGTTTTGGGGTCTACACCAAACCAATTCCGTCAGCCGTCCTCATCACTACTACCAGCACCATACATTCCCAATATCTTCTTGTCCTTGACTTCATCCGAGGACCCTCCCCCCCCATCGGGATTCTCCTGCTCATATCCGACTCTGCGCCGGACAATGAACTATCGCATGTAAAGAGGCAGTAATCAAGGTAGGTATTCCGACGTTGTCCTAACTCGTCGTATCTTGTATTGTGCAACTACGCCCCGAGGGTGCCGCACAGCCGCCGTGGTCCATCAATGAATTCGTAGTGGGGAGTCATGATGTAACTCATTCCTCACGAATATCCCTCAGCTGATGCGTTGTTGCGTTTAAACTTGGCTCTCATCTGTCCAAACTAGTCGCACTGACCTTTGATTGCTTTGTGTACAGGTGGTCATTCCTATATCCGAGAACAATGCTAATATCGTTCCCGATTTGGCCTGCCAAGGTGGCCACTGTTCTTGGAATAGCCCTTCCGTCGGTAACATCCCTGGCATTCCCCTTAGAACTCGCGGCCCATAGTGCGCTTCGTAGGTTGCACAATTATACATGGAGGTTTTTGTTCGTCCTGCTTCCTGGTTGTATGGCAGTGGCGTTGTGACAACCAAGGAATACGCCAGCAAGCGTGCGGGTCACCCTTGCCTTTCATTTGATGGTGCGAATAGCCCATGTCCAACGTCGACGCAGCTGGGAAGGCTTATGGGCCATAATGTAGCAATTCGCCCTAAATATGCGCTTATATAGCATTATTGACAGGGCGATGAGTGCAAAAGCAATTACATGCTCAACAGCATCGACAACTTCGGGTTTCTATGCTTCATTTTATCGGGCTTCTTGACACAACACTCGACGACTGGCGCGAGGATCGGGCAGGATACCTCCATACCTGGAGATATACTGTCCGACTCTGCCCCCACGGTACTGTGCCAGAAACCTTACCCTGTGCACGTAGAATTGTGTCAGCCCCGAGCGGCGCACGTAGATGATTTAACGCCGTGGATCCTTACAGCACGGTACTTCCACTACCTGTTGAGGAAACTTCGATGGGTCCTACCTCACAGGACCCACCTCGATGAGGCACGATTGGGCACCTCGATGTAATGAATGACCACAGGAGCGCCGTGCCTGACTTCGGAGCAGCCAACAAAACGTTGTTCGAGGTTGTGAACGGTATACTCCTAGTGAAAAAACCGCGAATGCTTGGGCTACTCCGTTCTGATTCGGTCCTGGAGTGTATTGTGGATCCGAAACGGTTCCGCAACCAGGAGAGGCTTTTGGTAGGGATATAGGTCTATATGGGCCTGAACGCGTTCCACGCTCGGTGGAGGCTTGGCAGGTACACAGGCACGCCTGTATTTTTTACAGGTAGTCTCAAGGCGTGATGTCACTCACCTTGGACATGGAGCGACATCATGATTTGCTCGCTTTGTTTCTAGCGTCTAGAATCTGTCGAAAACCTGATTGCCAAAACCTTCATCTTGGCCAGGCACGGAACTACGAGAGGTGCGATAGGCTGGTGGATGTGCTACTTGGCGGTGTGATCTTTATCCACCGGCTAGCCATACACCGCTGGCTAGTTCCAAGTTGACTACTTGACCCAGCTAGCGACGGATGGGACCGGAAACCTAATGTTATTTCTTTCTCGGGAGTCCCGTGTCCCTTTTTTAAGTGGCTGTCCATCGACTATACGTACGCTGTTCAAATATCATGGACTCGATGGAACAACACTGTTGCGCAGATCGTGGCACGACAGTCAGGTAGACTCGGTGGCGTCCCGAAACGTTCTGAAGACCCATGGGCGTAAAGCCATTGTCTTAGATCTGATGTTGACATTTTCTCGCTGGACCGTGATTACGTCAGCAACCAAAGCTAGATGTGCCAGTGGATCAGTGGATCCATTCTCGTCTTCGTAACTCTGGCACCTTTTCTGATAGAGAAATCCAGAATCATTCCAGTACTGGTGAATACAACTGCTTGACTCAACTTCTTCCTTTTACAGCTACTTTATATAGACTGACATCACTTGTCTACGGATAGCAATATAAATGGGTGAACAGCGACCTTCAGGGAGAATGACGCTTGTCGAAAGACTCCACTGTCCTGACCCTGTTTCTTCTGACTCCCTCGTGATGCCGGCGGAGTAACAGAAAGGTTTGGCGCGCCGCAAGCTCGCCTGCTCTGCTAAGCGACCGGAGCTGGTGACTTTTTGACGCTACCAGGGAAGTGACTAGGATGCACTGTTAGACACAGCGTTCTTTACTTGTGTTGCGTGTTTAGGCGAGATGGTTCCAAACCCAGCAGACGCGTAGAGAAGCGCGCTTCTTATGTCGCGTAATCAGTGGGGCGTGTGTCAGCGAGGATGGCGCGAAGAGAATGCAGTCCTCCCCCGGCCTGCGCACCCTTCTAACTCGTCTACACCCTTGATGTCATTGACTTGTCATGCCAGCATGCTCGCACTCCAAGCCAGTCGTCATGCACCTCGGCGGATCAACCGGTATATCTTTTGTGCACTAGCATAGGTGTAGCTGGAGACATTAGGTAGTACGTCGTAGCGTAGCATGTTAGCCTCGCCTCAAGGCCGTCTACTATCAAGCATTTGATAGGGAGATGTGTAACTTATCACCGGTATGTGACATGGGTAGTCTAAAGGGTAAATACATGAACGCGTCACGCGTATTGGATATGATAGACGCCTACCGTGTCACGTTCAGTGGACTTGTACGCTTCACTTTTACTTTACTGCTTCGCGCTTCGATGGACAGTGGCATCCTCCTTCCTTGTTGCCTACAGGGAGGCGGGACGCCAGGCTACTTGACTCTATGGACTGCCGGGCCCCTATGGCCCGTGACTCCGCTCTCGCGTCTCATTGCTGTACCATTACTTACCACCGGGTCTGACGGACCGCCTGGACCGGCGCGCAGCCACTAGTGCTACATTTGCACGCCTCTGCGCATGCGCCGTCCAGACACCTTACTGGCTCACGCTTCATGACTCACTTACTGTACTATGACTCCTGATGACTCGGACTGCCTACTAGTGTCCTAGGGACACTCTGACTCATACTGACTCGCTCTGACTCATAGCTACTCATTCTGACTCATAGTTACTTGTACTTATACCGCGTACTACGCTTAGGACAGACCTTAAGTCTGTTCTCTTGTAATCTCAGACTTGTGAACCGTCACTTGTGCTCCTCTCTTGTGAACCCTCGCTCCTCAGGCTCATTGCCTGACTTCGCTCAGATTCCCCTCGTCCATGATCAAGGGGAAGGGACTTAAGTTCAAACGCACTCGCAGTACTCCAGCCAGGGAGAGATACTCAGAACTCTTGCCCCTATCGCGCCCTCAGTCCCCGAGCTCAGCAGCTTCGCCGACGCCCCCTCCATCGCCGTTGGAGGTACGCCCAGATAGTGGGCGTGACATACCGCATGCAGTATTTCGAGGAACAAATGAAAGGGAGCAATACGACACATAATATACGTACTGTACTGTACGTGTGTATTAGGCTTGTGCTTCATTCAGGAAGTCGTGTATGAGAATGAAACACAAGGGAAGAAAACAGAGCCATCGCAGTAGTCAGGATATCATAAATGGGTCGGTACACGATGTACAGTGTACGTTGCGTGTGTAGTATGTCATCGATATATGGACTTTCGCGTGGGTATTTAACTCCTATCATTCATCTCTAGTCAGTTGTCAAAGATGGGTCTCCATGCCTTCCTCCCATCCGCGCTGCGGAGCAAATAGAATTGGCAAACTGCACGGGCAGAGCAGTCGGCAATTTTGGCTTTGTGCCCTGCGAAGACAAATGGTTTACCAGAAGCGCGTTTGTTCCAATCAACGCCCTGCGCAGCGCGTAGCGTCACGACATTTGACGTCATACTCGAGAAGTAATAAATCCGCAAATCAACAACGCCTTGGCCACCAGAACGACCCAAGACAAAAAAGAGATACGGCGACGCACCCCATTCCCGATAAAGACCTCCGCGCGCTGCGTGGCGGCCATGTTCGCCGCCTGCAGATTGTGCCGCTGCTCACCTGTCAGACAGAAGTCCTGGCTCGTCGCAATATGCTCCTACTCCGCGCCCTCTTTCCGCGCGTCCTCTTGCAGAGTGTCCTTGAGCTTTTGAAGCCACCACGGTCGTCCATCCGTCAGCACGTACACACGCATGAGCGGCGTCGCTGGCAGGAGTGAGGTGCGCATGAAACGATCTGCTCGATCTCGGGGAAGCAGTGCACGTGTCAACGTGCTGTTCTTTCCGTGACGCGTTGTTGCAGCTTGACGCTGGACACAGCTTGGAGGGGAGAACCAGTCCGGTAGCCCAAGGAACTCATTGAAGCCCATGTGACCTGTGGACCAACTGGCAAGATTCCTACAGTGCTCCATGTAGTCTCCATGTCGGATGTGTAGCGCAAACAAACCTGAGAGGAGGGGCGGGACAGATGAAGGAGTAAAGTCTGCCGGGACCGAGTTAGGGTGGGTGATCATGCGTTCGCGGCAATTGCGGGGGGGGGTGATGAGTAGCGACCATGAAAAAGGCGTCAGGATTGAGGATGTGATGAACGAAGGCCATATGTCGACGAGTCGCCGAGTGCCCTTCCTGATTAGATCAGAACCAAATTTATGGGTAGGAGTAGCAGGGGAGACCACACTATAAATCGAAGATCTGTCCTGAAGGCCCTTGATCTCAATGTAACGATCTTCCATCCGATCGACTTTGTCGATCCACACCTGCACTATGGTCGTGGCAGATGCAGTTGATAGCGCATCGCCACCGATCTCTTTGTAGTCTATGATGGTAGGATTAGAGCATACCTCCTTGAAGAACTCAGAAACCACCGCGGGTGGCACACCCACGGAAACGGGTCTCCGGCAACTCTGCCTAGGTTGGAGAGTAGAATGAGGGGGGCGCAATAATATGTGGGTAAACGGACGCACCAGAGAGCAGAGAAGTCAACGGCGGTCCGCTTGCCATTGAAGATGGAATAATCGCTGGACGCCGTCCCAGGTATAATTCTCAAACACGTAACTGGCCGATGGAGAGGTCGCATGAGCGGCCGGACAGGGACAACACGAATATGATAATGATTGTAGGGCGTACGATCGGTTGGCAAGATGGGCATTCAACAGCATATCTTCCCTCGCATTGCCCCATCCTAGGCCTTTTGAAAAGCGTATGTAGCGACCCTCTTGACCTTGGGGGTAGGGAAAGTCAAGATCATTCTGAGGGAGCTGCTCTCCCGGTCGTGCCATCCATAGAAGCGCGGTATGTGGTTGTCCCCCTCTGGGTTGAGGAGGGCCTGTGAAGAGACGTGGAGGACGTTTTGGCTCACAGGGAGGTCATTATGGCTCAAGCGGAGGTTATTGTTCTGGTCCACGGGCACGGGGAGGTGGTCCTGGCTCAAGTCAGAAGAATAGCGGAGACGAAAGAGGAGAGCGCCGATCGCTCCGAGGACGACAAGGCCAAAGAATGGGCTCCGAATACAACGACGCTGAGCAAGGGAAGACGAATACTGTTTTTCGAAGGCCACGGTGACCGGATTTGGAAGACCCTGGGCGATGGATTGCAACAGTATTTGATTTGGACGAACCTGACTTTTTTGAGTAATAAACCAACTTTTCTCGGTACAGTAGGCGCGGGAAACATCGACCACGTGGCCGCTCTGGATCCAGTAATCTCTTCTCTATCTACGACATAAACCACTCTGTGGTAGTGACTATATGTCAAGTCCTCTCTCTCTCTCTGGGCGTGCTGAGAGGACGTGTTATATGCGTATGTGTGTGCCATGGTGTTGGTCTCGCCGATTTAATTTGGTATGGGCCCACATTTAATTACAGGTGGAGAGAAAGTGAGGACTGTATGACTTTGCCACTTTGGCTCGAGTCGACGTTCATGAGCGACGTTGCTTGGAAAAGTATGCCTTGTAAACTTGGATATTATCACGTCCCCGTCCATCGCTAATTTATCACGGCACGACTGAAATTTAGGTCATGAAATGTGTACAAGTGACTATCGATCAGTATCCTAGCTCTAGTAATAGCTATGGAGCACCTCATCGATGGACCTACCCCTTCCAGTACCCATCACTAAAACATCTGGTCAGCGACCACCATGAAGCTACTTAATGACCTCATTTTAATAATGTGGTAGCAGGGAAAGCATTGCCAGAAAAGGAATTAGCTTCTGTCCGCCGTGGAAATTGATTACATAATCAACGAGCTTGGTGATTTCCACACTTTACAGTAACCTTTGAACGACTAACATGGCCACCCAAAGTCATCCGCCAATTCGAAAAGGTCCCTGGCAACTCCTCTGAGGCCGACTTCCACGGTCTTTATAATAGGCTTCTGTACACCCTCTTTCCTCCGGACACCGATTTTATGGTTGTTCCTTGGTACATGCTGGGTTCACGTCAGTCGGTGGTCTTTCTTGTCATGCTCGAGGATAAACCTGTCTTCATATTGGAGCTCAGGCCACCCGGGGACCTTCGATACCCGTCCTTGCACGAGACTGCCGATCGACAGATTCGAGCTCGCATCAGGGATCTGCATGGTCTATCATGATTGCTGCATCTCATCGGCTTTGAATGCCAACTGCCTCTAGAGATGATTGCCCTCTGCCTATTCTCCACGTCGTTATCGCAGCGGGGACCAAGCTCTGCTTTTATAGGAAACCTCGTGGTCGGCACGTGGAGCCTCCTTTAGTTGATGCCCACCCTGATTTGGAGATGGACATGATGCCGCGAGAATGCTGGGACTGTGATATTCTCGAGGATGGAGGAGAACGGAATTTCGAGCTGTGGTGGAAGAAATAAAGCAGACCTGTGCGGTTCTCTGATTACGTCTGGTGTTATGGGCTCATCAATGTGGAGACGATGGAATTATGTGTACCGTACGATCCATGTATAATACGAAAGTATGTTGTATAGGCCTTATTTATTCGCATTGGACGTGATGTCCGTGTTAGATTGAACAGCACATCCTCACCGTCCGATTCCTCCCAGGGGGCGATCGCCTAGTCAGTGCCGACCACAATTAAACCGTGCGGTTGTAGCTCGAGTTGGAAGAACAGTTCAGACGAAAGAAGGAGGGGAGAGGTAAGGACGACAAGACCAAATAATGCCGCGAAAACGATGGGGGAGGATCAAATGAGGAATAATGGAAGAGGAATACAGTTTTTCGACGATCACTAGGGGTTGGAGGACACCAGGCGGTGGACAGCAGAACTGAACGTGGCTAAACAAATGAGCGGGAGTGATAGGAGTAACAGCGGAAACCTCCACTCCCATCACATGGGAACTCCTACCCAAAGTAATAGTGGCTCCGAGTCCGTCAATTCTGGTAATGTCATATTATCTTCGGTGCTAAAAACATGCACTCGAAGCACTCCACCGGACCGGATGAATGGCATGGCGCTCCTAACTTACCATGTCCAGACCGTCAAACACGTCATTGCTTCCTGCCTGCTGCACACAGCGGCCCGGCAGGAGCACCTCTACCCCATAGACCACGATTACTCCCTCCCCAAGCTACTGGGCACCCTCCAAGGAGGTGCTGCCATGCTCAAATTTCTTAAGGAGACGCAGGCATGCGCACGACTGAGCGGGTGTGGGAACCAGGGTGAAGACCCCTGGGAGCTTGCTGGACGCTTAATTCCCCATTCTGTGGGCGAACCACGCGAGGCGCTAGGTTTTAAAACCCGCCCTCTTTTACTGTTTAAAAATGCCATCCCCACTTCCAAGACACGTCGAGATCACTGTTTAAAATACCTCTCCACATGCCTCCACCGCCCCTCCCAATCTCGTAGTACACAGGGTCTGTGTCTTTGTCTTAGTTACACGTTGCGGGATATAAATGCTGACTTCAAAAAAAAAAAAGTGCCCGCCCGCGCACACACTAGTAGAACACGTGCCGTGACTAGACTGCTGGTGAAAGCCGTTACATAAGTTGCAACCTTTGTTCAAGTTGCCCCGTTCTCTCGGGCTAGGGAAGTTAGAATCTTCTCGAGACGGGGCGTGCCTAATTGCGCTGATCAATGGTTCGATGAGAGCCACCCATACAGTACGGCTCACGATTGCCACTCAAGTTCCCCTTGTGCGCGTCTAACGTTCATGCCATGCTAGTTCACACGCGTGTCGCGTTTTCGGACACCGCATACCTGCCCTAGTCATCGGTCCGTACACGTACACGAGGCTAGGGTCCCTTTATATCCCTCTCACTGAGCTGAGACCTCCCGTTATCCTAACGCCCTAACCACCATGTCCCACATTCCCTCTACGAGTGCCAGTGACCAGTACTCCCACTTTCGATCCATTTTCGACGCCGCTTCCAAGGCGTACACAGAGAAGACCGGGAAGGACCTCACTTCTCATCCACTACTTGACAAGCTTACAACCTGCCGCTCCGCCGATGCCATCACCACCATACTCCGCCAGAAAATCCCTGCATTTGGTCAGCCCGCAAGCAGTGATGACAGATTGACAAAGGCGCTGGCTCCTATAGTCAAGGTGCTGAACTCATTTTCCGCAACTATTGGCTCTGGTATCGGCCTGGTGAGTTTGAGGAGGTTCAGAGTGATCGTTCAGGATCAGCCCTCTGATATTGATTTTGTAGGTATATCCTCCCGCGGGGATCATCTTTACCGGCATCGGTGTCCTCCTCACAGTGAGTGTCCTTCCTTGGCTCTCTTGCATAGGCCATTGTGACGCGCTTGTCTCTCAGGCGGCTCAGGCTGTTATCGATGGGCAGGGCGCACTAGTTGAGCTGTTTGAGCGTATTGGAAACTTCCTCAGCCGCCTCGAGACTTATACCGATGTCCCACCAACGGTGGGAATGGCCGAGGTCACCGTCAAGATCATGGTGGAAGTGCTTTCCATCCTCGCCGTCGCGACAAGAGAGATTGAGCGGGGGAAAGTGAGTGAGTCGATCTCCGGTGATGGTCTACTTCTGCTGGCTTATCTACGTTCAGGATCGTTTTTCGACAAGCTAGTGGGAGGGACTGACGTTGCAGATGCGCTGCTTCGGTTAGACAAACTGACTCAAGAGGAAGTTCGTATGGTGGCTGCACAAAATCTGAAAGTTACACATGGTGTCGATCACAAAGTAACGGCCCTCGGCAGCGAGGTGCACGAAATCGGCGACAAGGTGGGCGGCGTCGACGACGGACTGAGGGAAGTGAAGGACAGAATGAAAGTCGTTGAACGAAAAGTTAATAGGGTTCTTAACGGTGCGCGACTCGTATTCAATTGGTCATCAACACGGTCCTAACACTATATACTAGTAATACAACAAACAACAAATGACGCTGGGGGTCAGGACTGTATGTGATCTCATCGGTCCTGCCAAAGGTTGTAAATGCTCAAGCATTCGTACAGGGAACCCAACGCAAGAGGACGTTAGAGAATGGCTCTCTCCTCCAGATCCTTCCATAAATTACGACACTGCACTTGAAGCTCACCAAGAAGGCACAGCAACGTGGTTTACTGAGGGCCATACTTTCGCAGATTGGAGAGAGTCCGGGTCCCTTCTGTGGGTCCATGGGAAACGTATGTTTTTTTACTTGTTGCGCCTTCGTTTTTGCTAATCAGCCTCCTGTTTCCAAGCGGGATCCGGGAAGAGTGTTCTCAGGTACGCCCCCACGCTCCCACCCCATTGTGTCCAGAGGAACTCATGTTATTCGATATCGACCAGCTCTACGATCATCCAGGATATCAAATCCATTTCCAACACTAGGTCGGCGTATATCGGGTATTTCTTTTTCGACTTTAAGGATACCGGAAAGCAAGATGCGCGTGCTCTACTCTTGTCTCTCCTTATACAGCTCTCCGATCAGTCCGATTCTTACTTGAACAAGCTTCTCGCCTTGTGCAAAGCACACCATAATGGCGATGAGTTGCAGAAGCCGGCGAATGGTGTACTTAAACAATGCCTCAAGGAGATGCTGACGATGCCAGAGCAAGTCCCAATTTATCTTGTCATGGATGCCCTTGATGAGTGTCCCGACTCTGGGATACGGTCCTCACGTGGAAAGGTCCTGGACCTTGTGGAAGAACTTGTCAAGTTGAAGCTTCCCCATTTGCGGCTCTGTGTCACGAGTCGTCCCGAGCTCGACATCCGAACTGCCCTTGAGCCCTTGATATCTGTCCGCATATGCCTTCACGACGAAAGTGGTCAAAAGCAGGACATCATCGATTACGTC
>QLOZ01000150.1:0-34250 GCA_003314065.1 Lactarius sp. MG50
CCCCATCCGTCTCTCGATCCCATCTCGCCGTGTTCAGCAAACTCCTCGTCGTCTGTGCTGTGAAGGAGGGTGTCTAGGTGTGGCGGGAGCTGCAGTTCCAGGGGAAGGTTGTGGATCGTAAGATGGGCGAGCGAGCGCGACTTTATGGACTCGTATAGAGTTTTCATGGCCGGTGCGATGGAAGAGACGGACAACGCCTCGTTCATGTACTCCTCGTATGTCCTAGCTGAATGAAAGAAAAAGAAGAGGACGCATGAGCCCGCGAGCACCGAACCAAAATCATATGCAACACGACGGCGCACATTTCGACGCGAAATCATCCTTGAGCGCGCTCAAGACGTCGCACTCCTGTTCAACAAAGTTCGACAGGACCTGCTCCTGGAACAACACCGCCGTGAGCGTGAACGCGACTTGCTGGTATATTATGTCGAAATATCGGCCGATGTTTCCCGAGGCCGAAGAAGACGGGTCTGGCACCTCGTGCACGAACGCAACGTGGAACGTCTCCAGCCACGATGACGAAGTCGGCGGCGGTGGCGGCGTCGGCTGCCCCTCGCTCTCGCCCTCCAACGCGGAGTCGAACTCTGCGGACGACGAGAGGTCCTCGCCGCTATGAACGCGGCCCTTGCGCGCGTCCCCGCGCCCGCGCACGTCCCTCTCCCTCTCCCTCTCCTTCTTCTCCCGCCTGAACCGCCACGTGCCGTCCGCGTCGGCGCACACGGGGTGCCCGACGAAGAAGAGGTCGTCGACGGCGAGCGCAAACTTGCGGTGGCACAGCGCGCGCTTCGGGAGGAGCAGCCCCGCGAGGAACTCGGCCGCGTAGCCGAACAGCGCGCCGTACTCGTCCTGCAGCGGCGCGTCCGCCGGCGCGTCGTCCAGGTGGTCGTACATCGCCCCGCCCCCGATGCCCCCGATGCCGCCACCACCGATGCCGCCGCCACTACCGCCGCCGCTGCCCTCTTTGGTCGGCGAGGCGCGCCCCGAGGGCGTCGAGTGCGACGCGGAGCGCGAGAAGGAGTGCGAGCGGTCCCGCGCGGCGCGGGGCCGCTGCCAGATGTACTCCCATTCGTCTTGCTGCGGGCGGTGGGGCGGGGGCGTGTGCCCGTCGTCGAGCGCGCCTTCTTTGAAGTTGGCCGAGCGCCAGGGGTTGTCGTATTGGTGGTCGTAGCTGATGCTCGGCCGAGGGCGTGCCAGGCGTGGGGAGGCCTGTGGCGAGGGTGGCCAACGGTATATGAGGCTGCTTCCGTTGGCGGAGGACGTAACCAGGACGATGGCTAGGAGGGTTTCTGCCATCAGCGGCAGCGGCAGTAGGCTGCGAGAGAAGATGCGTGCTGTGGGGGAAATTTCAGGCCGCCGGTCGAATGACGATGTGTGGTGTCACGGTTGCGGACATTCTTGTCGCGGCCCGAATTCGATTCGTTCGCGGCAATAGAGAGTTATGCCCAAACTTTGTTGTTTACAACTGTCTCCAGTCCCACGTTCTGACACCTTCAAAACTTCCATCTCTTTGATACACGCTCAAGAACTGTAGGATAGTTTAATACATGCCAGTGGTCGGCATTTACCAAACATTTGTCGCTTATCAGATAATCTCGACTGACGGGTGATCCCCAATTTATTGAATTGAACCCCTCTGTCGTTCTCGGCGGCAACCCGAGTGGAGTGGGAAGAACTGGTTCGGATTTGAGCCCAAGAATAGATCTCGACGTACGTACTCGGCGACTCGAACGATAGGAAGGCCCGCGATGTACTCTCTGTGTTTAACACTACGTATCGGGGCGACTGGATGGGCGAATTGAACCCGCCTAGCCAAAACACTGATTGCATGATTCTGAACTTCGATTCATCCTGTTGGCAGTCCGACAGGTGCGCAGCACGGTCGGAAAAAGAGTGACTGTTTCATCAGAAGGGTGTGAGAATACAGCGCCTAAAACACAATGAAGGAATCTCAAGTGCTTAATTGAATTGAGTGGCCTCTGGGCTAGGGGACACCCATGCCGGGACTTGCACTGTCATGCGTTAGCACCACTCAATACGGTTACTACAGTAGTCAGCCTTTTCCATTAGAGCAAACTGTTGGAGAGAGAGAGCGAGATTCTTTGGCAGTCGCACAACGTTTGCCGATCGTACGCGTGAATTGCTAATTACACTGTATTGAGGGCCATGTTAAAAAAATTTTCAGGGGCAACAGTTGGCATTACCGCTCGCGTTACCAGGCGGGCTCGACTGCTCACTCCGACACACCCGACGTGGACGGCGCAGAATCTAATCAGATTATTTTGCCCCTTGGGTCTTATCAGATATAGAATTCAGTATGACGCGAATCGCTTGTTCCAGCTTCTTCACACACGGACTCACACACACGGACTAAGTTACTAGGTTGAGCAATTCCGCGCCCACCTTTGTTTTCAAGTTGTCAAATATAATGAAATATTATCAACCACGCTCTGTTCTTTTTTCTATATCCCCTTCAGCCTGCCGCTTCGGTTCTAAACAAAACCGACTTCATCACAGTTATCTTTACTACGACTTCATCTGGCTGGGCTCGACCAAGCCCTCCGTGACTAACCCCCATGCCTTTAGAAGTAGTCAGGGTGTGCGGACCCGAAAAGAATGACTTGGGTAGTCCTCTGCCTCCATCTACCCACTCTCTCCCAACTTGGACCCTGGCTTCCCGCCTCCAACCTTCAGAGAGGGCAGCGTTCGCTGTCTCTTCACGTCTTCTTTCCAGCATCGTCACAGAGTCGCTGCTCCGCGCCTACTATGTCCCGATACACTCGGCCGAGGCGAGCGGAGTTTGTATCGTTTTATCGACCCATGTTATGGGGGAACACCCCGTCCTCACTCGGTCCCTGCGCCCCGCAGACGTATTTGCAATCCTTCCTTTGCACCAGGAGCCTATTTTCTCTGGTAAAATCACTAAACACGGACGGCCAATATATCTTCTAGACCCACTCGATATGATCCCCTCTATCTTTGAGCTTTCAATTCGAGAAGTCGGACCGGATGAATATGTATGTTTGGGTTCACTCGGCCCTTATTTGGGTTGTCTACTCATCCATGGTAGCCCTCCCTTCAGGAACCCATTCTCTCTTGTCTATCACCTCCCCATTGGCAGTTGGGGGGGTCGGTAGTTCTCGTGCAGAACCGAGATCCGTTACGCTGGTGGAAAAAATTTATAGCAAATATCATCACCCGCAGTGACATAGACTCCAGCCTAGCGGAGGAGCTCTACAGCTCTTACATCTGGCAAAGTGAGGTGTTCAATTGACGCAGCCCGAACTACCTTCGCTGAGCTCGATCTTTTTCAGGGGCAATATATGAAAACCCTCCAGTTTGTCCTACTGTCTTCTCGTCGACAATTGAGTGGGAACAGTCCATCATCGAAGGCCACCCAACGCATCCTGTGTGCTTTGACTCCCTTCCAACCCGCACGCGCTAATCTTACATTGACCAGATGCACCGGGCCCGTCACGTAGCTCCGCCTCTCCCACGTCAGGAACCGCAAAGCAGGGACTGGAACCTTCCGCGAATCCGTTTTGCTGTCGTGTCCCGCTCGAGGCTCGACATTTTAGGGCCTTTTGAGAGAGAGATTCGTAACATCACAGAATTGGCATCACGGGCTTCAGGTAGGGTGATCCCGCAGCGAGATGGATGCGTCATTGTCCCTGTATACGGTCTGCAAGTTGCAAATATTCGTACCAAGTTCCCCGATGTCCAAATCCTGGGAAAGGAGTTTAGTATTCCTGCCCTCAGCCAGGCAAGCATTCGGTATGTTTCTCAATTATAATTCTGTGGGATTCGACGTCTGAACTATCTTTAGAACTGTCATCTTTCCAGAGGCCCCAGGCATTGCGCTGAAACTCTCAGTCGGGATCCGGATATCTTCCGCTCTCCGGACCATTTCCCACTTTACGGCCAATTTGGGACCACGCTTTTCCAAAGACGTTATACCAAAGCTAGCTATCGATCCCCGCATTTTCTCCATCGAGCCAGAGATCGCCAGTGCCATCTGTTCGAGAGATGCCAAGGGCAATGACATCGACCCTGATATCGCCAAACATTTTACGGCCGTGATTAGGAAACAGTACCTCCCAGACGAGACCGAGGCAGTAATCATGTGCGCCGCGCTCCTAGAAACGGGTCATTCAGGTTTGCCGGCGGGAATTCCCGTAGTGCAACATGTTATGAGATTGGACACGCCAGATAAGCGCCTGACATTTTTCCGCGAGTAAGTTACCAACTCTTTTTGGGTTTCTTGCCGACTGAGTTTATTCCGGCCAAGGTATGCGCGCCTGCTCGTGGCAGCAGTCATCCCACCCCTACTTCACAATGGCGTTGCCTTCGAAGCGCACCCGCAGAACACGTTGCTGCGCCTCGCACGTTCCTCTCTCATGCCAATCGGATTCGTCTTGCGCGATCTGGGTGGGATGCGCGTCCATCCTCAAACCTTACACGCCTCCACTGGCACTCAGTTCACCTTCCTCCCAGAGCACTGCGTCGTGACTTCGACCCGCGAAGAGGCGGCAAAGAAGCTCTATCACACGCTCATCCACAACCACCTCCAGCGTCTCGCGCGAGTTCTCCAGCTTCACCATGACGGCAGCGCCTGGTCAGTGGTGCGCGCATACCTCACCCAGGAGATCCCCCGCAGTTCGTGGCTGTGGTCCGCGTGGATGGATGACTCCGTCAAGAGCTTGCCGGGTAAATGTCTCTTGAGAATGAAACTGGAGGGGGTGTATCGCGAGGTCAGTGGTTTCAGCACCTCCCATCTCGGATTCACTGATGAGAGCATGTCCCCAAGTCCGTCTGTGAACCCTTCCCAAACTTGATTCATTATCGGCCAGAATAGAGGCACAGGGAGTAAAACTACTCCAGCCGACACGAGAACCGGAGATCGGTAGAGGAATACCTTTGGTTGGTGAGATTACTTAACGTTCTATGTTACCTTTCGAAATATATAGATTTTCTACTTGATTTGAGCGGACTGTCGAATAAAAACCGCATTGTGACGGATACGGCGGCTGGTGTGTCCAAGCCGACGGTGGCAGGGGCGTTCATCAGCAAAAGCGCAGAAACGCGAACCAGACGAGGTGGGCCCCAAGTAGGCGGGCTGACGGTGATTCGCCATGGTGGTCCGAGCTTGCCAGCTAATTGATCTGTGAATATTGTGAATAGTGTTGGATCTCCACGATCACGAGACATCACGAGACATGTCGTTGAAGACACGTGACGGACAGTGTTTTACGCGTTTCCCTCATGCTCATGTCAGCCTCACCTCTGTTTTGTTCTCTCCCTACTACTACTATGACTTTAAAATCTAGTAACCTCAGTCATAGTAGGGAGAGAACAAATTAAATTCACACACAGCCCACCACGCCTTCACTGATTCCATCCGTCCCGTTGATTATTGAGTAATTTACACCTGCGTTCAAAGTTCAAAGTTCAGCGCTCAGCTCCCACACAGTTTCTTTGCGCTTCCGCCCTCCCGAAGCAAACGAAGTCAACCCTGGCACCTGGCGCACAATTACTGTATCTGTGTGTTGTTCCCAAGAACTACTTCCTCTCATGTGGGTAGGCACTGTACCAATGAAAGAGAAAATCAGTTTTCTGTGATAGGCTGGACACACTCTTCCACCTTCTCTCCCTGCACTTGACCATCACGATCATGACCTTCGTCCATTTTGTTGACTGAGCACCAGGACATAGCCCACCGCCATTCGCATACACCAACGCCACGGTGATACGTCAACGCCAACAACACTGACCTTTGCATTAACCGCATATTGCATCACGGCACTCAGGCTGGCAGTGGTCAGGATAGAGCGTGTATGCATACATGCTAAAACGCTGAAGGCTTGGATGGAGGAATGCCGTATGGCGATGTCACTTGATCAGGAAGCATAAAATCTCCAGGTTTCCGTTGCATGAAGCCAGGGCCAATGAGGTGCAGTGGTCCTCTGTCCGTGGATCGACATGTGTGCCACGCTCCAGTAACAAACGAACGACGTCGAGATGCCTATCCCAGGTGTTACTGGCACAGGGTGCATCAGCACCACAATTAATTATTAAACCAACGCGTGATTTCAAGCTTCCCGTACTATAATAGAATTCTTCTTCCTTCTGGTTTTTCATGTCAACAGCTGCACCTCGTCAAACCAGCAACTGCACGAGCTTGAGAATTCCATCACCTGACGCGGGATGTAACGCGGTCTAGAGATCCTTTTCTGCGCATTTACACCTGAAGCGCGTAACTGCCACGCAATATCTAGATATCAAATATCGTGATACTGATTGCAAAGGTGTCCAACCGTCATGGGAGTCCATGTCTGCATCACTTTGGAGTAACAATCGCACGACATCCGGATCGCGATACCGAGCAGTGGTGTATAGCCACGAGTTCCCCTTCCACTGACGCAGTACAACTGGGTCGCGTTATACCCGTTCCGTATGTCGACATCTACGTGATGCTGGAGCAGCAACGCCACATCCACCTCTTGGTGAGTGCAGCATGCAACGAGTACCGGGGTAGCCCCCCCCGGTAATACCAGACGCTCGACAACGCTACGGAAACCACAAAGTGTGGCATACTATGACGGGACCGCCTCCGACCGTGTTGAGTGTGTTACGAACATGGGTTCCCCGGAAGGGATAATCAATATTGCATATCCAAGCGCACGTTGCAAAGTATGGCTTGTCTGGGTCAAACAGACGCTCAATTAGCTCCTCAATGCTCGACGACACGCCCTCGAACCGGCCACGTACAAAACAAGTGGAAAAATCTTGATCTCGCGTTTGTCGACCTGATCATCTGTTGCGTAGAACGCTGAGGGAGTCCGAGTGAGAATCGTATGTGCGGACTGGGGAATAACAAGATAGTAGGAAAGGTTCTCTCCCCATTGGCGAGGCGAGTTAATGTCAAGAAATCCTTGGCGGAAAAATACGAAAAATTGCACGTCCGGCGACCTGTCAACATCAAAATGGCGATTTGACTCGAACATGCAGATAGCATAGTTGTTGGTGCGCCCTCTGAATGCCAATCTGTGTGGTAGCAGGGAAGCTTATTAGCGTCAAATCGAATGGCAAGAACCTTTGTGAGCTCACCGACACGGAGAGGGTGGACAGACACAGAAAGGCATCGAGAAATGCGATGGGCATATTCCCATTTCTCCTCTTCGATCCCTAGCAGAGTCCGCTCGAACATTTCATCCAAAGTCTCTAGTGGTTCGTCCAGGGTGCACTGGTGACAAGCGGCAACCAGGAAATCAACTTCAGGTCGACTCGTCACACACGAGACCAGAAGTGTTTGGGTATTCGTCGAGCACGTCCACTATTGTATAGATCGTGTGCGGTGGCTCGCCAGTTGTTCAATTTCCGCACTTCTCTGTCAAGGAGTTCTTGACATCAGATCGACTCGCCACCTTAGGGGATAACCTTCCGCAATATCACGTTCTTCTCGATTCCGCGCATACCATCATTGGAGTATCATCTTCAGGCACTCCATAAGCATATGGTTATCGAGTTACTACGGTCCAGCGTCGTGCTTCGAATATAGGTCAGAACGGATACTGCAGCAAGAGCCGAACTTAGCGTAGAATTGGGAGTAAGTCGCGGGGGTCCTGCTCTAAGGATTAACGTTTCATCTTGGTTATCTCATTTGTGGTGTCCTGCATCGCGATTGGCACTCGTAGTAAGCGCGAGAAATGTTGATTCGCTCAAGCAGGTACAACATACGCCAAGCCGGTCGTATGCCATTCCTTGATGCCTTGCCGTCTAGTCGGACAATCCGGTGAGTTCGTTGACAACCAGCTGAGTGAGGACTGCATACCGCTCATGACCACCTTCATGTTGTCTACAAGGCCATGAACCACTTCCGACGTTTGGGCTCCCGTAATTTGTACTGAACCGCCCTTCTTGATCTGTTTTGACGTTAGGGTAAGTACGGAGAGCAATTCGACCAATATTTTTACCTCTATCCATCATAGTTAACGAGATCCAAAAACGCATCGAGGGCGTCATAGCTTCAGTGATACACAGGGCAGCCTGATGTAATCGGATGTCGGATTTAATTGAGTAAAGTAAGGAGGGAACGAGTAGAACGTCGATGGCAACAAAGATAACTTTTCCGAGTTGGAATGGTATCTGGAGAGGTGGTATCGTAAAAGCACAACTAGATAAGAGAAATCTACTCCGTGGGACTTACCAGTCGAGTGGCATCGCCAAAAACGTCAGAAAAAAAAAAGACACTACGGGGCTAAGCAACTTGATCAATTTGCGATATCGATCCCGAAAGTCTTTGAATTCTTGCGCCCTGTTCTGAAGGAGCTCAAGATGGTATCACCAGAGTTGGAGTGCTTGAGCTCGTCGGCGAAGTGAGATTTGGTGAGGTCAATTCCTGTTTGTTTGGCGGGGGTCGTGCGATGCATCGAGGATCAAGCGAGAATCAGAAGTGGAAGGTGTTGTAAAAGACATGATGCCGGGAAAGAGCGCAGCCAACTATTGAGAAAGTTGCAGGTGGGAGGGGTCAGGCCGCCAGTCACCGGACGGATTGTGATTATCGAGTAATGGGCATGCCATGGCTTTCTAATTACGGAGCGACTTGTAAGGTCGGCAGAGACGACTACGAACTTGAAGCTTGAAGCATCGAGTGGAGGCATGGAACTTGCTAGAGGTTCTGGATCGCAGGTGATCATAAGGCTCCCACCCACTGCCAGTTGACCATCAGGGTTCTCACGGGGCGCCGATTTCATATCACTGATGCCATCTGATTTTGATACAAGGCTATATCACTTCCGGTGTGGAGCGTTAAGCGCCGAGGTACCGCAAGATGATTCGAATGACTGTACTGTATAGACTTAGCATGAAACCTTAACATATGCCTATGTTTCGTCATACACCACGACGCAGAATAAATCAACGCAGAATAAATAAAGGATGGGATATAAAGGAAATTACAACCCCTTCTCGCCCTACCTTTGCTCCAAAGTATAGGACCGTACACAGTTACCAAACACCCCACCAGCTCTTCAGTGGGCCTTCGACCAAGTTACCACCCGCCAGGCATATTGTCACCTACCATTCCCACATGACGATGTGGTAGGTGAGACGAGCCGCGTGGTCCCTCTCGTGCGCGTTCCTCGCTGCGGTCAAAATTGAGCTCCAGATCAAGTGTGCGCGCCAGCTCGGCGTCGCGCTCCTCCTGTTCACGGCGCGCACGTGCACTCTCCTCTTCCAGACGCTGCAGCTCGCGCGCCGCGCGCTCATCCTCGGCCTGTCGCCTGTTACTCACCGCCGGTGAGGAAATCGGCGTCTGCTTCTGCTTTGCGGCTGAGCCGGAGCTGGGCGGGTGAGACACACCCGGGGGAAGAGGTAGAGGAGCCTGGTAGCGCCTTAGTAGGTATGGGTCTGGTAAGTTGGGTTCGTCCTGAGGGGAGAAGGCAGTAGCAGCAACAACCCCAAAGTGGTCTGCGGTGGCCTGCGGCACTGGGAAGGACGGTGCGGGAAAAGAGGGTGCGGGTGGAGAATTAAATGAAGGAGGCATTGGCGGTGGGGAAGTTGGCAGCGGGAATATAGGTGTCGGCGGAATGTACAGCTGCGGAGACGGGGAAGGGGCAGAAGGCTGGGCGGGTGATTGGGCGGGCGGGGCTAGGGTCGGGTTAGTATGTGGGATATACTGTTGGGCGTGTAGGGCAGGGCTCGTAGGTGTTGCATATGGTTGGGCGGAGGGGACGGGGGTCGCTGCATGTAATTGAGTTGGTGGGACGGGGCTCGAGCTCGGGACATAATGCTGGGGCGGTGGGCGCGGGACAAAGGTAGCAGGGCTTGTGATTGCAGCGTGTGGCGGGGAGGGTGGGACAGGATTCGAAGTTGCGGCGGTGTATGAATGAGTACGCGAGACTACAGCAACAGGGCTTGGCGTCGCGATGCGTGACTGGGCGGGCGGTGGACTCTGGGTCGTAACGTATGAGTGAGCAGATGGTGCAGAGCTTGGAGTTACGACATGTGACTGGCCAGGTAGGGTAGAGCCAGGACTTTGAGTTGCGACGTACGGTTGGGCAGGGGAGTGGCTGTTGGGTGGGTAAGAGGATACGTGAAGAGGAGGTTGACCAGCTGGAGGCTGGGTTTGCTGCCAGGGGCTGTATTGTACGTGGTGCTGTTGTTGTGGCGGTTGTTGCGGTGAGGAATGATACCGAGCATGTGGGAACTCTGGCTGTGTTTGAGGAGAAGGCTGTGTATCACCATGTCCGCTTAACGAGTACCCAACATGTCCCGGGGTCCCTTGTGTCGAATGTAACGACACCGGGTGGGCATGTGGCTGCGGCTCTCCTTGAGGTTGTGGTGAGGATGAGGGTATATGGGCCTGCGGTGCTAGCGAACCAGGAAACGGTGGTGTATTCTGATTCTGATGGAGGGGATAAGAATGGGTAGGAGGGGAAGAGGAATTCGTGTGTGGGTTAGTCACGTGTTGATAACCCGCAGCCCCAAGCGTAGCGCCGTTGGCAAGGGAGGGCGAGGATGTTCCGGCTGGGTGCCGTTCCTGCACAGGTGGATCCGACAGAGAATACCGAGTCAGCTGCGCGACCGTTCGTGAAGGGCCACCTGGACGAAGGGTTGAGGGCACAAACTCTTCCTTCGGCACCACATCCACAGGCAGCGGAGGTAACGGAGCGTCTTCATCCTTTGAAGACCGTCTTTTGCTAGGTGACGGCACTGCATGCTGCGGTTGCTGTTGTTGAGCTGACTTCCCTGGCCACGGGCCAGGCAGCGGCACCTGCTGGACTTTAAGGCGCCCTTGTCTGGGGCCGTCCTGTGGGTGGGGCCATGACGCTTGCCCATGGGAGGTAAGAAGCGAGGGTGATGGCTGAGATGCCACTCGCTGTTGGGCGACGGGTTGCTGAGCACGGGCAAGTCGCTCAGAGGGACTCGTGAACTTGGACGGGCGCCGGGTCGGCGGAGCGGGGCCTGCTGCGAAAAACGTCATCTCGAGATAAACCTCGCCACGTTGAGTGTCCTTCAGACTCAATGGCACCCAATCTATTAATACAGTGAGCTTACAGCAACTCTGGAGAGAGAAAGGGGGACGCACCATCGAATTCGCCGGTCTTCAAGGTATCTGTGATATCGACGGTACCCTCCCCGAGGAGCTCATCATCTCTCTTCTCTTCCGAAAACACTGAGATAGTAAGCGTTCTATTGGTTTTCGACGGATCCCTCGAGATGGGAAAGCGAAGTTCAGCATCCCACACAGGGTGTTGCCCACCCTTGGGATCAACAGGAGTCTGTTTCGTAGCGCCACTGAGAGAGAGCTTCACGTAAGGGTCTTGCTTGTAAAATGTGTGGTTGTCGATGAGGTGCTGGGCTTTGAGGACGACGATGACGAGCGTGCCTAAGACGCTTTCCTTGGACATCGTTGGGAAGATTGCAGTGATGGCGGTCAGGTATAAGATATCCCCGAATGCGGCAACAAAGAAAAGGGACACAATTGATTGGCAGTACATCATTATAGTAAGCACAGCTTTCTGCCCAATTCTGTTTCTCTACAATGATCAACCCAAACTGAGGCTCGGTAAATCTGGGCACGGAGCTGTTGCAAACAGCTGGTGTACATTGAGAGCGATGACTTCGCTAAGACATCCCAGCCATAGTCGGATCATCTTACGAACCCGGCTCTGCCGCCGCAACCCTATCCCACTCGATCATGACAGCACTGCCTTCTCAACATGCACAGACGGGATCAATGCCCTCACTGGTACCACCATCATCGGTAGACTGGCTGCCCAACGTGTCGAACATGGTCGATATATCGGAATGATGATCATACACATGGAGATGGAATACAATACGACGGGGCTTCGGAGCACGGCATGGATGGAAGCCACCTTGAAACATACGTTGCACAACCCGAGGGTCATTATTATAACCTGCTCAAGATGATATACTTCCTCCGGGAGTCACCAATATCTGTCGCCTTTAAAAATGTCGGCGCAGACCCGGTTGACGCACAAGGGATTGCGCCCCCAAGCTGAAACGTGGACGCAAACCACTGGCTCGCTCTCACTTTGATGAATAGTAGGATCATCACACGATTGAAACCTGTGCTGGATGACTGGCAAGGTAGTAGCCACTGGCAAAAGGGCAATGGCCATGGGCCGTGTGGTCGGTACAAGAAAACGGGTTTTGCACACAGGTGTGTCATGCCCATTTGCAGAGGCCGCACGCCTCTGTAAATGGGCCTAACTACAATTTCTGACACGCGATCGCAAGTTGCACCAGACAAGGGCGAATCCAGGAAGGAAGGAGGGAAGCACTAGCGGTGGCTGCCAGTGCGAGTTGTCTCCATTCCACTTGGCAATTTGCCCGTGGATTCTTGAGGGAGCGAGTCTCAGGCTCGTGAAGCAGGCCAGCACATAGTGGGGCCGAGAGAGGTCGGACATCACAAAACGTGTACTGTACCATTCCTTGCTCATTGCTCTGCAACTCCCAGTGTAACGTGATCCCCAACTCAACTCAACTCAATTCTAGGTTTGCAGGTCAATCAGGAACCAAGCCCTAACGATAGTCTCCGGCTACGCATACTTCTTCGTGAGACACCAGGAGGAATTACTTTCTCATTATTAGTAACGTCATGACCACACACCAGCTCAGCTCGCTCAGCGCTCGTGTTGGTAGTGCGATGGCCATTCTGATCGACATCCCCTCTATCCCCACACCAACGACCTAACTTTGCCGACCCTAATATTCCAGGCAGCCGGGACTGACAGAAGGGGAAAAAAGCACAAGCCACATTGACAGGGCCGGCTGACTCAGTACGCATTTGTCCATGCATGTTACCTTAATTTCTTATACCGTACTACTACCCGCTCTCGCAAGCCGGGCAATCTCGAGTCTTTAGCAAGCGCAACATGGCGATGTATTCTTCGTAATCACTAACCATATAGACCATGTAGGGAGCGCTGCTTGAGAACATGGTTGATCCCTGATCGCTCATAAAAGGTTCACTCAGCCTCCTGGCGTCGCTGTTCCCTGCTTTTCTCGCAGGAGCGGCCTGATAGTCTTACGTCGCACGCTCGAAAACTCAACTAACGTGAGCGAGATCCGCCTAGTCCTCATCTGCGCTCCTGCCCGCTCGCAACACATCCATGTCGGACATCGTGGATACACATACACATAGGAATATCCAACCCCATCATCACGCCCAAGCCCACACCATGTCCCCAGTCAGCCGGGCGCAGCAGCTCTCATCCGCATCACGGAAAGTGATCAGCTTCCTCGAGGCAGTAAGATACAGTTTCGCCCAGCCGTCTCCTAACAGAAAAAAAAAACCCTCACCACACGGGCGCTCTTATCAGCATAGCAACCTCAAATCGCCCACCATCATTGTAGCTGCAATTACGAGAGGAAAAGCTACACGACTGGGCCCGTTTATTGTTGCAGTTGTCGATCTTGACGCTCCGCCCTTGTAGGGGAGGATTGTTCCATAAGCTAGGCTTTTAGAATGCTCGTCCGCACTCGTTGGGTACATCTAGCCTGTCATCGTCACGTCACTGTCGGGTTAGCATCGACTCGGATGCGTCCTATGCAGGTCAAACTTGTCGTCTGTGGTCATGTAGACAAAATAATTGATGGAGGTCCTCAAGCACACTCCCCTTGGTGTTTAGACAGTTGGCTGATTTCACGCAGCAGATCCCAGTAGTTTCACACCAGTCTTGTTAAGGTCGCACCGACACTGGCCAAAAAAGGTCAAGAAGGTCGGTGTCGGTCCGAATCGACACTACTGTAATGTCGTAAATTGACAAGCCCCGACATGATGAAGTTGGACGGAATGTTTAGTGTTCCAAAAATGGCAACTACTGCTGTGACACTGGTCTGACAGCTCTTGGGTCTTGACACTTGGTCAGACCGATAGCGTCGGCGTATTAGATGATTTCCGACCCAGTCATGACAAGACTGGGAAGTTCCAACCTTACTGTAAGCACCGACCTCAACATCAAGCAACCTTATAGCCATTCTCCCAAAAAGTCTCGACGTATCTAATTTCTTGTTGCAGAATCTAAATACGGAAAAAAAAAAAATTTCGAAGCGCTCTGGCGCTTCACTGCCTCCACATATGCTAGTTCCCCTACTCCCGTTAATTTGAGTGTCTACACCCTATGGCGATGGTCACGTTGCTCCTGGATAGACCCAAATGTAGCCCACGTGTGTAGTCGCCTGCTACCTTATTTCATTTTGGAGTACCTTCTACAGTACTAGCGTAGTGAGATGAAATACTGAGGTATGGCCACGGATGTAATGTTCTCCTCTCCGAGAGTCTACCGGGCCCTGGCGGGTGGTAAGTACCTTCCACGAACGCACCACCCCGCTATGCAACTTTTTCGCCTGCCCGCGGCCGCACGCCGTTTATTATCGTTTGGGCCAACACTACTTGAGTTGGGGCATCAATCAACGGCGTGCGAGCTAAGCATGCAACTAGTAACCAAAGACTGGACGAAGAAACCAATGTTACCAGAGCTACCGTGACCAGTAATAGGAATTCTCCCGAAAAAACACCATCCATCGATAGCGACAGCGAACCGCAAAAGTGACGTCATGATCACTGCACTTACTAAGCGCTGTTCTTTCGCATTCTCACGCTATATCAAAGGAGGTACAGACGGGTGTGCTATTGTGTTCGCAACTCCTCTCATAAATACATCGAAGTGACGTCCCTAAACTTGAGGGCCGTCATGATAGAACCGAAAGCAAAAAAGATAGATAATGACATGGCAAAAGCGGGGAAAGAATAGGATGCCGATCATGTGGGATATCGTCGGCTCCGAAAACCTGGTGGGAAGAGTACAGAATGAGAGGAACTGAACTGGAAGCAACCCATCATGCTACTGCAACAGCCGTAGCAGGTACAGGCGTATTCGACTGTGATGGTGGCTCGGCCGGCGCTTCCGCTAGCTTGCTGAATATCTATGATGTTTGTGGAGTGAACTCAGTCATCATTATTCATAAGCCAATTGGGGACTTTGGAACGCACCTTCACATATACAGGTGCTGACTGCCCACCGCTGACTGCCCACTTGCCATCGATGATTGTGAATGGCACACCGGTTACACCCTTCGCACGCGCTTCCGCTACCTGGTTGTTGACCTTGGCCAGGCACTCGTCGGAATTCAAGAAGCTTAGAACCTGGGCAGATAGATTTTCAACTCAGCGATCATCATCCTTCGAGATCAGATTGGAAGACGCCTCCCCATCGAAAACGAATGGAGAAGATCCGGGAGCCGCTGACGTCTCACAAGATATGCTCACCTCCACTCTGGACATTATGCCCGCCTGCTCCGCAGCGTCTGCAAGGACCTCAGGGTCGCTGATGTCAAGTTCATTTTCTTGGTATGCGCGGAAAATAGGCGTCATCAGAGCAGCTTGGGCTGTTGGACCTCCAATCTCGTATGCTTTGGCAATGAGTCGGTGTGCAGAAATCGTCAAACTGACAGGACCACCGAATGAACTGACAGGGAGAGATGAGTATATGCATTAACCGGATAGATAGAAGCCGATGTCCGGTCTTTGGAAGACTGTCGACTTGGGAGAACGAATTGACGTGGCGAGCTGTCATGAGGGAAGATGACGCGCCGCCGAGATTGCCGGTGCCGATCGCGCAAACGAAATCGCGCGCAGTTGGGACAGCCGTTACGCAGAGAACTGCGCAGTCCAATGGACCGGGAAGGAAAGTATGGCTTTGAAGACTTACAAATTGATGCCCATGGTTTCACCACGCTCCATCGCCAGACGCTTGCCGGCCTCCCATCTTTCTCGACCAATCTTCTTTGTAACGAACTCGTCTTTGTCCACGGAGTCGTAGGGAATGGTCGTGTGGAGCAAGAACGGCCGATATTCGACTTCGAAACATATTGGAAGGTTTGCGCATTGAGCGATGGCGGTCTGAAGCTCGCGGTGTCCAATGAAACACCACGGACAGGCCTATGGAATACACGGACGCGAGGGGTCAGCGGGACATATGAGACGCGAGTTGGGTATGCGCGGTAGGGCGGGGGGCGTTTAGCTGACTCACGAAGTCCGAGATGACGATAAGTTTAATCTGACGCTTGGACATGGAAGAAAGGGGAAGACCGAGTAATGGTGTATGAGGGGGGATGTGAAAGAGAAGGGAAGGATGGGGAATGGGGGGAATAAACGAGGGGGAGATGGCTGAGTGAGAAAAGAGAAAAAAAGGAATACGGTCGAGGAGTAGTATGTTTATAATACAGCGCAGAAGCGTCAGAGTAGGATCTGGGAATTACCATACCTGTTGGCCCGAGCGAGAAAAGATTACTGAGCATATCCGTCACACGCCCCACGATCGCTCCAGATAGATCTCGCTTCGGTCCACCGCCATTATTACCTTTCTCTCTTCAATCTTCACATTCTTCCCCCTCTTAACGACATTGCCTGTCTTTTTACCCATCAAAAGATTCCTGATATTAACTGCTACAAGTAGATAGATCCTCACATCGTGTCGACTTCCTTTCACTCAACGTCATGTTCGTTTTGTCAGCTTATTACTCCCGTCAATAAGCAATGAATTTGCTTACTCGATCATTCCTTGTAATATACTACAACCCCCCAATTCCGCCAGCGAAATGCCTTCTAGCCTCCCGCATCCATCGGAGGATGAGGATGTCTACAGTACTCATGACCGGACACCCCTCTCAACACTACCATATTGAACCTTTTGGCGCCTCGGGCCCCTTACGTTGAGGGCCAGAACTAAACGCCACCGTGCAAGGTTTGGATGGCTGCCAAATAACCGCGGACGGTTCTTGTTGCCCGTGGTCCGTAGCATTGGGGGTTCGAGTAGACCAATGACCTTCTGAGGCTTTATAATACCCCAAGGATCGGTCCTTTTCACTTATTTCCGTGCGAGGGCTCGCAAAAAAAAGCCTTTTTCCTCGTCTGCCCACATATCGATACGTTTACCTCGCCGCCACTGCCCCTGACTTGCGTGGGAGAGGTGGGCCGCGACCCAGTTCGTGCGCATGCCTATTAACGGGGGCGTAGACTGGTCGTGGCTGAGGTGTCCCGCCCGTCGCCTGAGACAGCTGACACCCGCGTGTCTGGGCAGCATGCCATCTGTCACTGTGCGTCCCGTGCTTGCGCGCAACGTCTCCACCACATGACTTACTCACGTTCGTGTATGTACAGTAGCGGCCAAGTCGCGGGGGGGGGACCGCCGTGCAGCCATGCAGAGCCATTTGGCGGGCTTCGGTCAGTCTGACTCAGCCATTCCCGAATCCCGAGGCCCGACGAAACGGGATCGTATACAGTACGCAACTGACTCACGGAAGAGCTGGGGTAAATCTGCTCGATCGTCTTGTTCTCGAGCGGTGGCCTGATCGGTGTAAAGCCGATGAGACGAAGACGTCCGTGCTTTTGTTTTGTGTGTTACACCCCTTTGTGTCTCCACATTTCAGGTATCGGTTCGGTTTTGAATCGCATGCCACTGTTTCCACCGATCAGGCACGGCGTTTAAGATAATCACCAGAGAGGTTACAGAGTGCCTGGGCTAGCATCTGCTGCTTTTCTCTTGGGCCTCCTAACTTATCATCCGACGCGGCCATTGGGATTAGGAAGCGAGGTCGCATAACAATGACCTGCTGTGTTTCCCCACCATATTGTAGTTTCGTTGACGCTCTTTTTCCAGCTACTAGGCTGGTGAATGATTATTCCATGACAAATATCCGTATTCCCTTGTCGCATGCGCTCGTTGTCGGTCGAGACTCGGACGCCGATCGTTGCTGTTCCTGATTGGCAATGTAGAGGGGACGAATTACAGTACAGAACCCAATCCCGGCACATATTTGAAACAACTGTGATTCCTTCAAGAATAGACCTCACGCTCTTTGTTTGCAAACCGTCGTGTGCTTGATAGCCGTTGGCTGTCATCATCACAATGTCACCGAGGTAAGCAACAATGTCGAGTCCACATGGCTTACCTCGCCTCGCATTGATACATACCCTGGGGTAATCTTGCATGCAGGTCTGTAATTTTGCGAACCGGACCGGTTACTATGGGGTTAGCGGTTTCGCATTCACATTCACCCGCCACGTTTTCCGCTCGAGCGGGCAGAGGGATACGGTACAAAGGGAAATGATCAATACAAGCACTGTACAGAATTACAGTAAAAAAAAAAAAAGAATAAAAAAGCCCCTCCCCCTAGACTAGAGTGCGAGGCACATCACATCGGCTTTTCAAGATCAAACGATCAGCGCGCGCGCCTCGGAGGCGGCCGCAGGCGGAGGTAAATCAGCCTGCGTCAGTCAGCAGCGAGTGCAAGATGACCAATGACCAACACCAGCAAACCCCCTTTGTTGGAATCGGCGGAGGGATCATCCTGATCCTGTCGCCATGTGTGTGGCTTGTGTAAGCGGGGCAGGTGTCAGCGAGGGGCTTTCCAAGCCGAGGCTGCGATCTATCGCAACCGTACCGGCGCAATAGAAATTCCGACGGTGCGCGTGAGATTGAAAGTTTGAGGGGGGGAGACATCGGAGCGAGCAAGCGAAGATCTCCTGACAATGCCGATACTCTGATATCGTGTAAAATCGGTCCCGGGGCCGGCCGAGTCGGGCCATCACGTGGCAGCGCTGACATTCCAAAATGCAAAAAACGACACCCCGCGGAGGCGGCGTGCGTGGCGTTTTGTGATACACGCGACCATGCCTACGAGGTCGGATGATGAGACGGAGAAAAATGACGGAATGGCAGTTGGAGTGACAACGCCCTCGAGCCAATTTGAAAGTGCCCCTTTCTGGCGCACGGCGTGGACTCGGACTCGATTTCGGGGCGTCTTGGTAAGGTGATGGGAGACTCGGAGTAGCTTCGTAGAAAGACTAGCGTCTGTTACGGGTTCGGAGAATGACAGGGTTGTCTTATCTTCCTCACTAGTAAGTTACCTGATATCTGACTGTACGGCGCCTTCGTTTGTGCTGAGCTACTGTAGCTCCGAGTCGGGACATACTGTATTATTAACAGAGTCCGACAACGGGACAATTGCCGGCACTTTCCAAGTCCAAGAAGGGCAGTGGCCGCGTTTCGCTGAGTGATAGGGAGAGAAGAAAGGGAGGTAAGTTAGGTGCGACTATTCAAGTTCTTGGCATGTCAAGAGCGGGCTTGTACCCTCTGAGTCTCTGACTACCTAAGTTACTTTCCCAGCAATGCTTAGTTTTTTACTTGGCGATGGCACTAACGACCACGATCAGCTTCTTTCGGGGTTGGGTTGCAGGGTCGTCCTGAGTGCGGCGCCATTCATTGTCAGTATGGATGACCACAGGTGCACTTCAAAGATAGTCACGGGGCAATTCCACATTATTCGCTGATTAACAAGTCCTTCAAATTGTAGACCGCCATGCCAGGACAACTTTTTCTCGTCCCTGTACACGTGAAACCAGCATGGATGAGGTTACGGCCTTTGCACTAGCACTAACACCCCTCGTTTGAGACACATGCACGGAGCCTTTATCATAAGTCGCTCAGGGTTGCAGAAGGGTTACCAACGAAGCATGATGCTCCAAGGATCCAATTGGAGACATCGGATGGTGCTGCCACGGGCACTGTAAGCTCAGTTGGCCGATCAGACTATGCCTATCCTGGACCTCCGTCTACTAACGTACCTTGAGGCTGGAGACCCAGATGCCCCTAGAAACAGGAAAGGGAATCGAAATTAGCCGTCAGCCATCGCCACGCTTTACGTACTTCAGCATAAAAGCCACCGTTTACACAGCAGGCTACCTGCGATTTTGATGATCGAGTTGCGTCTCCTATTGCCTATCGTTGTGTGCACCTCGCAGCGTGGATGGTCAATGGGCGCCTCGGTCTGGCGAAGCATGTCAGCAAGCATCGCACACATTTGATACCAAATTCGTCCCGTAAGTTAGTGGCTGTTTTACTTGCAGGTTTGGTTAAGCAGTACAGTGCTGTAGCACCTCCAGCATCACTGATACAGCCCATGAGCGGTTAATTTGATACGCGCAAGCGCCGGTTTGAGTGAATTTTACGTGACGCAAGGTACAGCCCACATGGGTCAAACTCATTCGTCATACGAACTGAGGGCAGGCGTTCGGGATCAGAATGTTCAGCGCTACTTGTTCGATTTGTTCGAAGGTTGGAAGGCTCCTCCATTCGCACCCCTCGGGGCGACTCCCACGGGTAGTGCGTAACATAGAGGTATCTCCAATGGTTGGTCGTCTTCTGGAGCGTGCACTTCGCCTCCTAACACGAGGATCGTGTTTCGGGGCAGGAGCACTTCAAAGTGCCTCATGGCAGTCGGGCCTGTCGCCAGCCGATCTATTCGTAGGCCTTTAGCCTTTTCATCAATTGGCAGATTGGTCTAAAATTTTGGGCGACATATTGCACAATAACCAGCACTGGTTCGCTAGGCTTCCTCTGAGGCTCATCCAGGCTCATCCAGGTTCGGCACACCCGAGGATATCGCTAATCCCACACACAGGGGATAGGTGGCCGGAGATCGGAACGAGTCAGACACGCAGCACACAAAGAAGGGCCGAAACAATAGTTGGGCATCACAAAAACGGAATGGAGATAGACAGTCCGTTTTGTGAAAAACTCAAGAGGGGCGCCACAAAAGCACGTTTAAAGGACAAGTGTAGGGAGCGAAGCGACAAGGGAGATAAGGAGATCGCCGTTTGATCAACAGAGATCGTGACACGTGATGGAAGAGAGACACAAGCATGCCCGGAACCGTGCCATGGCCAGGCCGCATGACATGGACAGTTGAACTAAGTTATATTGTGAAATCTAGAAAGATGCAGAGAAGCCTGGGCGCATCATGCATACATTCACACGGGTGGTGCTCGGTGACAGGTCGGGCGGTAGTGGGGCGTGTGAAAGTTGAGCCGAGTTAGGCAGGTTGAGTATATGCGCAGGCATCGCCTCGACTGTCTCCCTTTTCCTCTCTCTTTCCTTTCCCCGCCTTTGTCCTCTCGCTTTCCCCTTTCTGTCCCTCTTCAAGTTCGTGATGACAACTCCTCATGTAATAGCTTCCTCTTCAACCCATTCCTCTCAACCCGCGACTACAACCGGCATCGTCGGTAACCACTTTCGTGTTGGGAAGAAGATTGGGGAGGGCTCTTTTGGCGTCGTCTTCGAAGGTATTTTTCTCCCTTTTCTTCTCGTACTTTTCCTACCATAATTCTCCCAAAATCTAGGCGCAAATCTCATCACCAACCAGCCCGTCGCTATCAAGTTTGTGCGTGATTTCTGCCCCGACTGAACGTCTTATTTAATGCGAGAGCCCCCACCACTTAGGAACCTCGCAAGTCAGACGCCCCTCAACTGCGTGATGAGTACCGTTCCTACCGCACATTAAACGGCACCCGTATGTTCATTCCCCCTACTTCCATTGTCCCTTGCGCCGACCGCAGCATTTGACGCCCGGCTCCTTGTACCTTTCTGATCTGGCTCCCAGTCGGTGTTCCTCAAGTACATCACTTCGGCCAAGAGGGCCTGCATAATGTCCTCGCGATCGATCTTCTAGGGCCCAATCTTGAAGACTTGTTCGATATGTGCGGTCGCAAGTTCTCCATCAAGACTGTATGCATGGCTGCGAAGCAAATGGTGAATTACATTCCCTTACGGTCGATTAATGCGGTCTTTGTATCCTTGTCCTTTCCTGAGTATCTCGCTCGCGTACCAGGTTTCCCGGATCCAATCAGTCCACGACAAGTCACTCATCTACCGCGACATCAAGCCCGATAACTTCCTTATCGGGGTCCCTGGCACGAAGAATGCCAACGTCATTCATTTAATCGGTACGTTACCTGGTTCATCAGTTATTTTTCTTCCCTTTTGCTGTGTAGTTGGTATTTGGGGCGTTAGTTACGGGAGGTCTGCCCTCTGCCCATCAGCCAGACCTTCACGGAACGTGTTCTATGCCAGTTACCAGACGTTTCCACGCTAGATGGCGGTGAATAACTCGTGGCCTCGCGCGGCGACGCGTGCTGATATGCTTTCTGTTCTTGGTAAAGTCTCGAAATACTGACGTAATGACTTTCCCCCTGGTAGATTTCGGCATGGCAAAGCACTACCGTGACCCTAAATCCAAGGTTCACATTCCATATCGCGAACGCAAGTCCCTTTCGGGAACTGCGCGATACATGTCCATCAACACGCACCTGGGCCGCGAGCAATCACGACGGGATGATCTCGAGTCACTCGGGCATGTGTTCATGTACTTCCTTCGCGGTGGCCTTCCTTGGCAAGGGTTGCGCGCCGCGACGAACAAGCAAAAGTACGAAAAAATTGGGGAAAAGAAGCAAGGCACACCAATTTCTGATCTCTGCGAGGGATTCCCAGGTGAGGCACTCCGTCAACGTGGCGACTGGAGGGCTGATGTAAACGCCAGAGGAATTTGCGATATACATGAATTATGTTCGGAAACTTGGCTTTGAAGAGAACCCGGATTATGACTTTCTCCGAGAATTGTTCTCCAAGGTGCTCAAGACTACTGGTGAACAGGATGACGGTGTTTATGACTGGATGCTGTTAAACAACGGCAAGGGTTGGGAAGCAAGCCATGTGAGTCCCATACTCTGTTCCTGTCTCGACGCAAATTTGCTCATTACAACTTGAGACACCATCACAGGTACTCGCGCAAGCTCACGCGAACGCTGGCGCACCACAAACACCACAACGCGGGCAACGCGAACACGGATCGCGAGAGCACCGGCGTGTTTCGCGACAGCCGTTGCAAGAAGGAAACCCACTCGCTTCCCCGAACCCAGCTCACCTTAAGATCTCGACTCGCAGACCAGCAGCTGGTGACAGTCCACGTGGAGTTAGTCGCGACGTCAGCGGACAACCTGTCGCACCATCGAGTCGACGAGCAAGCCAGCAACAGCTCTCGACTGCTGAGATACGTGCACGTGAGCCGTCCAATGGCGTGCATCCCTACGCTGCTACGCCTTCGAGTGCATTCCGCGGGAGTCCATACGGCAACGGTGTACCAGGAGTCACTGCACTTCGTCCCGACAGCGTTATGGCTGCGGCTGGTTCAACAGGTGCCCTCGGCTTGACTGGCAACGGGAATGGAGCGGCGAACTCCGACTCGTTCATGTACGGTAGCACGGCTAAACGGGCGGAAGAGGCTGCAGCTGCGGCGGCACGCGAGGGCCGAGCGAATGGAATGGCAGTGTATGAGCGTGGGCAGGTATCGCGCGTTGGTGTTGATCAGGATGACGAGCATGGTAGCCGTCGCCGCGGCCTTTTCAGCGTCTTATGCTGCCGTGCATAGATAGGCTCCTCCATTGTGAGCATCCATGCACTTGGTTATTGGTGAGGGGATGCTGATATCGAATCCTTCATCAATAGTCTTTGGACCATCGATTTCTTGTGATGCCGTCACGCCATCTTGCACTTGCAGCATCCTTTCACCACCCATTTCACGTCCTGCCTCGCATCTACATGACGATACGCCCGTGACGAACGCTCTAGGTATTGTTCTCTAGTGTCCCAAAAATTCCATTCAACTGTCGCCCCATACATACCCTCAATTATTCTCTGGTCGCTGTCGCGCTACTTTCTCAGTCAATTCTACAGGCGCTGTCGCTGGTCTTCAACCACCCGCTTTGCCCTCCATATTGTACTTTTCAAACGCCAGTCGGTTGGTGTGCCGGCTGGCCGCCACGCCGATGTCCCAATCCCATTCCTCCAGTCCCTGTCGTAAATATACCTCTTTATCCATATAGCTGCCTATTGGCAAGCTCTTTTGTTTTGAGTTATGTGCGCGCGTAGGTAACGCCGAAGTAGTTGGATTGTGTATATAGCACTTAGCAGCCTCTGTCCCTGAAGATCTCCAGCGTTCCTTTCCTATAGATCGTTCGGATCATCGTTTTTGTGAACTGATCACTGCATATGCGCATCCATTTGAGAAGTTGAGGAACCATTGAGATAGATATTACCACATTTTGAGGTCAGACGACGCCGAAATGGATTTGTCGTTTCCTTCACGGGCTATTATACCTCCCTGAACTGAATTTTCATGTTGCGCGCTGCTCGTTTGGCCCATGTGCTGCTCCGACGGATCTGCGCGCAAACACTGCTCAGGCAGTTGTGATGCGGGGTTGGTCTCTTGCTGACCAATGATAATGATGATCACTGATTGTTATGATGGGTTGAGCACCAAAGATAACCCACGAGTCGCCCAGCCACTTTCACTGGTACGTGCCTTTGTTGTAAGCCACTGTAATTACAGTGCGAAAAAAAAAAAAAAAACAGCCGAGTCGATTTCCAGGTTACTGTAACGTACTACTGTACCGTATTTTATACCGTAGTACCCCGCCTCTGCCTAGCCGAGATCTGGGGAATCTGGAAGTACCGAAGTAAAATCGTCCCGGTACGGATATATTGGATGCCTCCTCGAGGACATCAATCCACCTCTCGTGATCGGCGTTCAGCGTCCGGTGCTCAGCGCCCAGCGCTCGGCCTTGTTCAGCCCTGCAATTCATCAGAATCTCAGGGACCCTGTTTTATGTTTCCAGTGTTCCTTCTTTCCATACAAGGAAGCTGTCGTAAACGAGGACACGTCAAGGCAGGGGGTGCACTTCTTCAGGTCTTGGTGATGGACTCGGAAACGCCCGAGAACGGCTCCAAAAGTGCTACTGTATACGGTATACTTACAACATAGACTTGAGGCCATCCGTGTGGGCGATGCGCGCTCCGCGGATTTGGAACCTAGAACTTAACAAAACAAAGCTTGCTCACTTAATCCCCATTCGTATCGATGTAACTTACTTGTAAGCCCGGCGCCTTGGGAGGCTCCTTCCGTCAACTGAAGGTTCCAGACTATCAAAGGAGCTTTGGGATATCGTTGCGCTGGCAAAAGATCAAGGAGGGCTCCTAAGAAGTAGACGTTTAACATCCTCTTGGCGTGAGGTAGTCATGACACTGCTACCCGGAGTTGCTTGTGGATATATGGATATAGTGTAGCTCAGTGCAGGTATTCCTTTCCCCTCGGAGACGCTCGGGAAAAGATTGGTGTCGCAGGACAGGCATTTGGGCCAATTTGGGGCATGTACACGCGGGTCCTTAAGTCTTAAGCCACGTCTCACTGTCTTCGAATTCCAACTCGAAGTCCCAAACGACGATGATTGATTGGAGGCGATCAAAATATACATGTGAAGAGTTCGAGACAAATTACTAGAAAGGGAATTAAAAAGGCGAAAACAACCACACCCAGAATCGAGCCCCCTTGTTTAGTTCTTCTATCACAATATCACATATTTACTTTCTACGCTTCCATGCTTCTACGTATAATGCCAAGCTTCCTATCTCCTCTCTAATCTCTTGTATCGGCGGGAGTTTCACGAAGCGAGCTGCTGTTGCTGTTGCTGACCAGGGCCCTGCCACGTCGTCGCCTGCTCATCGATGCATCAGGCCAAGCCCCCCCTCGCCGCCGCTGATACAGCCGTGCTCGCGCTTACGCCTGCTACATTTTGGAGCGCAGTGCAGGTGAGGACGGGATGTGCAAGAAGAGTAAGAGCTGGCCGAACTACTGGCAACTTACGTTCTGTGCGCCCGGCGCTGCGGCAGGCGTGATGTGGTGGGGATGGTGATATGGCGCCGCATTGGGGTACGCGCCCGCAGGCACGCCATACTTGAAGTCGGCCGCGTTCGGCTCCGAGACGACGTAGAGCGTCCGTGCGGCGTGCTCGCGCTCGTGTTCGTGCGCGGCCTCGATGACGGAACCGTTGGAGCCGGACGGGGTTTTGGCGAGGAGTGGAGAGTGTTGTAGTGCGGCAAAGGGAGAGTAGAACGTGCGGCGGAAGGGCTGAGAGAGGGTACGGGCGTGTTTGGCGACGGCAACTGCGCGAATGGTGGACATGGGGGTGGTATTAAGCGGGGGATTAGCTACAGGTGCATAGTGTGGGGTTTATATTGGTGGCCCCAACCCCAAATAGTCGCGGATACAGAAGTTCGCGGGGCAAGACGAGACTTTGGGATGAGCGCCAGAGCTCTCACGTCAGCAATGGCCACTGTCTCCGATTGGTTTGAAATGTCGCTTATCGGGTATCCCCGCAGTGTGATGCTTCACAACTGGATTGGCTCTGTCGTTTGTCATGCCATTTTTACGGTAAAAACGGTACTACTTGCCCCTCTGTCACCTCTAATCACCTGACTATTCTCCATCGTCCACTGTACTGTACTGTACAACGTCATAGCCGCGACCGTCTAACACGCGGCTATCCTCGTCTCACTTGTGCTAATTTTTTACCCATACTCCGAGCTTCCCGCGAATTCTCTTCATAGCTTCATGGATATCCCGTCCGATACTATGAGCAGCGTTCCAACAACTGATTCATCTTCCGATCCTGAGCTAAGCTAGAGTGGATGTGGTTCCCGTCCGAGTCGTTGGGCGGGCTCCTTCGTTGGTCATCAAACCCTCGTTTCCGTGGCGCTTACTCAACGTTACAGTACAGTACTGTACAGACATGCATAAAAGCTATTTTTTGAGCGTAGACCGTGCCTGACTATTTTCCTTTTCTGGAGAATGCATGTTCATTGTTCAGTTCTTTGTATGGTCCTCTAATTGAATCTAGGGACGTTGGGAAGAACGAACCCAGGTCCGAATTAGAAATGTCTCATCACTCCAAATATGCGAGAAAGTATGCGACGAAATGGAAGGGCGTCATACAGAACTTTATGCAAAGGGCGCCAATCGTAACCGAATTCACTGCACGACCGACTGCGTGCTGGAATATGCTGAAACTCAGTCAAATCTTGGTGTGTCGAATGTGCCAACCGGATCTACGCGGGGAGGGTTAGTGTTATGGTCGTTCACAAAGAAAAGTTTCTCAGTGGATTGGCCGTTCGTAAGATCTGTGTTGAAAACGGCATTGTGGCACCGTGACACGAGCTTGTCAAGATTGAACTGCACTGTACAGTGCTTCGCCTCCGATCTAGCTATGTCAGTGGGTAAATACTCAGAACACGGGGCTGTATGTAACTTTTTCTAGCTTTGTTGATTACGTCGATATCAATGCGCGCCACAGTATATGGATAGCTTGGGGGCTATGGCAAACAGGTAGAGACACCTACTTGGCCATATTTCTTCATACACTACAGTCCACAGACCTTGAATAGAACGTAGGCAAGACGAGGATGCCTTTCTGTCAAATAAGAAATCCCACCGATGGTGGCTACAGCTCATTTATTATTAGCACCCCTATCATGTTGGGGATCTCTCATAGCTTGTCGTGACAAGATTGCTCATTATAATTGCTCGGTCGATGGTTTCGACTACACTGGTATGTCTCTCCCCGTTTGTGCCCTCCCTGAAGGTTCATGGGATCAGCTTGGCCTGGACACAACGAGCTATTACTCGCGGAGGTTGATGATGTCATCTTCGTCGAGGGGACGCGCGCAGCGCGGCGCGAGCTGGGCCCATGCGTCCTTCAGACGCATCGTGCTTTCAAAGTGGGCCTGGTAAAAGTCCACGCCACTGCGATCCCGCGAAGGCGTCGAGGGGAGGGAAGAACTCGATGAGGGTGTATCGGCATGACGTGGACGCTTAGATGGGGATGGGGAGGGATGTTCGGGTCTAAGGGCCGAGGACCCAAATGAGGTATGTGGGTTCAGAGATGAGGATCTGGAGGAGCCTCATCGTGTGTGTTCTTTGGGGTTGGTGATTACTATGGTGTGACGTGGTCCTGGAGAAGACGCGGGGTGTATTAAAAAGAGGGAGCCAGGACATCGCTTTTCCGCAAGGTGCGAAGTTTTGGGAGAGTCCCTCAAGACTTTAACCAGTCGGGCCAGTTGCAGCCCGAGGGCCTCGCACGTGACCTAACCCAGCGCAAGGCGGGGCGGCGGCGGCTGTGACGCCGACATTAGGATTATACTACAAGTCTACATTTGCTGGGGAGGCTTGTGCTTTCAGTCAATCCTCATCTGCAGCTGACTGCGCTTCTCAAATAATATAGCGCCCCAGGGTCAGAACCGCGGTATCATTTTTGGTGCCCTCGATCCTCCACTTTTGCCAGGTTTGAAGGCATCATAGTGTGCTGAACGTAAGTTGTTGTCTCGTGAATTCTCCTGGATTTGTCTTATGGTGATCACTCAAGTGGCGCACAGCTTGGCCCGTCGAGCTCACAACAGCATTTCCCAAAGTGTTTACTTTCTGCCCTCAGAAACAAGCTTACCGCCGTTTCTTCCAACACCACCCCCCCGGTAGAGTCGAGCAGTGCGTCGTGGTCGTGTCCGAATCTGCATGATCACGAACTCGTGACTTGGATAACAAAGTCACGGGCGACACGAGGCTGCTCTGAGTCCACGAGTCCACAATGGCCCTCAACGTCAATCATGCGGCGCAGCCTGAGGGATCCTCAAGATCCCAAATTTCGATCCAACAGGCTGATTCATTAGAAGATGTCAACTCACACGTTAATCGATGGCAGGCCCAAGCATCCACACTACCCTTCCGACATCCGTATCGTGCTGTGATTGCCCATAATATTGCGACTTACCACATATCCCGCTACAAGGCGATTCGACAGAAGGGAGACCTTGACCAAGCTATCGTGGGATATGCCGAGGCGCTTTTGCGTGGAATGAATCACCCTTCCCTGAGTATCTTGACATTCGAGCAGCTGACGCGCGCATTACTCACTCATTTCAAGGACTTCGGAGCGAGGGAAGACCTAGACCACAGTATCTCATACTTTTGCCACCTTTCCAGCCTCCCGCTAGGGGTCCCCGGCATCAAGCGCCTCGATGTCCTCGATGGCCTTGCCGATGCCCTCCGCTGTAGATTCGAAGTTGGAGGGCGACTGGAGGACACTAAGGATTTAATCTCGTTGCTTCAACATGTCATCACCATGGTCCCTCCAGCCACAGATGTCTATCGCCTCATCGCAACCAAGCTAGCAAATGCTTGGGAAAGAAAATATAAACAAACTGACGAGTTAGAAGATCTCACTGAGGCTATCAGCCACTATCGTACGGTGCTCACATCCTGTCCACTGGACCATCCCTCGCGTTCTTCATGCCTCAGAGGCCTTGCGAATGTGTTGACATTACGCTCTCAACAGAGCGGTGACCTGAACGATGTTGAGGGCGCCGCTACGCTATATCAAGAATTGCTTGACCTCATGGAGAAGGAAGACCCTGACCGAATGTGGGTTCTCATGAACCTTGCTACCGTCTATCATATCCACTTCAAGGAAACATATGACTTGGAAAGTCTTGAGAAAGCAATCAGTCGGTATCGTGAGGTCCTCCTTTTGTGTCCTCCGGACCACAAGAGCAAGGACAAACTCCTGAGGAACCTTGGGTTTTCGCTCATGAGTCGCTTCGAATACTTTGGTCGCATGGACTGTTTGAAGGAGGCAATTTCGCTTTATCGTGCCGCTCTTCGCCTCTGTCCCCGAGGTCACCCAGGTCGACAACTATCTTTGCGTGGACTCGCCAACGTCATGCATTTGCGCTACCTTCGGACACATAGTATTGAAGATTTGGAGGAATCGATTAACCTAGAACGTGAAAATCTAGCTCACACACCTCCAGGGCACCCAATGCGTCCGCGAATACTATATAACTTCTCGGCCAATCTTCGAACACACTATACTTGGACCGGTGACATGGATTACATCGAAGAGGCAATTGAACATCTCTATGAAGCTTTGAAATTAGTCAAATCTGGACATCTCCATTCACGACACATTCCCCATCTCCTTGCGGTGAACCTGTTCGACCGCTTTAGGCACCGTGGGGAAGAAAAAGATATCACCGACGCAATCAAATACTACCGAACTTCCATTTCCTTAATCCCTGAAGGAAATCCAGATTTCTCCCCCATGCTCTCTGACTTTGCCAGTGACTTGGGCTTTCTTTTTTCCCGGACCGGCGATGCAGAACATCTCAAGGAGTCCATTGCTTTGTTTCGATCTGCCGTCGAATACCCATTCTCCACTGCGCGTCATAGACTGACAGCAGCTCAAAGTTGGACAGTCATCTCGCGCTTGACACAGCACCCCTCAGCTCTGACTGCATACTGCAAAGCCCTCTCCTTACTGCAGCGTGCGATAGACCTAGGTCCCACAGTACAAACTCGGCACGAATATATCAGTGGCCGAGACATTGATCACCTTCGGAGTCTTCCAATGGATGCCGCGTCATACGCGATCGAGTCCCGTGCCTATGAGGAAGCCATCGAGATGCTCGAACAAGGGAGAGCGCTCCTGTGGTCTGGCATGCGCAGCCTTCGCACCCCACTCGAACACCTCCGTGGAGTCGACAAATCTCTGGCAGATGAATTCACAGAAATCAGTCAAGCATTGGAGGCACTAATCACTACAACCGACGTCGGTGATTTCGTGCAAACTCCAGCTGGTACAGATAATGATGGTGTCGCGATTGGGAGAAAAGACCCTTTCAGTCATACCGTAACGAAGAAACGCAGACTCTCAGAGCAGCTGGAAGAAGTCGTTTTGCGGATCCAAGCATTACCAGGATTCGAGAACTTCTGGAGACCTGTCCCTTTCCGTCACCTCCAAACCGCGGCTATGGGCGGTCCCGTGGTCATCATTAATCTATCCGAATACCGTTCCGATATTCTCATCGTCCGCTCCAACCACCCAGTTGTTCATATCCCTACTCCGACGAACTTCTTTCGTAGGGTTACAAAGCTCGCCCATCAGCTGTCAGAGACGCGAAAGGGTTACCGCTTGGAGTCAAAACGCTATGATCGTGTTTTGCGACAGACCCTGGAGGAACTGTCCGAGTTGGTGGGCCAGCCTGTTGCTAAGAGGTTAATGGAGCTTGGAATTCCAGAACAGTCCCGAATCTGGTTGTGTCCAACTTCTGTGTTGGCCTCCCTTCCGATTCACGCTGCAGGACCAATATCTTCGAACACCAATGTGAAACGATATCTTTGTGACATTTACGTGTGTTCATACACACCAAGCCTCTCAGCGCTGATAGCGTCGAGGTCCCGCAACTTATCGGGATCTGCGAGTGGGCGGCCATCGTTACTCATCATCGGACAGCCAGACAAAACCCTTCCCGGGGTGGACTCAGAAACACGCAGTATCGAATCTTTGGTTGGCAGCAGTTCTGTGATAAGAATCACGGGCGAAGCAGCGACACCTGAAAACGTGATCGCTCACCTTCCGATGCATCCCTGGGTGCATTTTGCGTGCCACGGAATGCTGCAACCGGGTCGGCCTTTCGAGTCATCCTTTCTTCTCCAGCACAGCACCCACCTCACCCTCCTTCGCATTGCCAAGTCTCACCTTCCCACTGCAGAACTTGCTTTCCTAGCGGCCTGCCATACTGCAGAACTAACAGAGGATGGTACACCGGATGAAGTCCTTCATCTGACTGCTGCGATGCAGTTTAGTGGATTCAGGAGCGTGGTTGGGACTATGTGGGCGATGGTGGATGAAGATGGGAAGGACCTTTCAGAGCACTTCTATAGCAAGATGTTTACTGCGGGCGCGCCAGTTGCCAGCTATGAGAAGTCAGCAAGGACACTCCGGCATGCGACTCAGAAACTGAGGACAGAGAAGGGTGTTTCGCTCGAACGGTGGGTGAACTTTGTCCACTATGGAGCTTGATCAAAGAACAGGAATGTTGGGTAGCAGAGGGTGAGTCGCTCAGTCCAGTGATTTCGAGCCTGTATGACTGATGTCGAAGTAGCCATCGCCAGACGTTCAAGTTGTGGACACCCACAAATTAATGAAGTGCTATTGAGTTCTCTGACTCCGATGTTTCTCCGTTTGAGCTGACCATCTAGCATTACATGTATACTTACTCTGTCTATTCTCCTTTGCTTCGATATTCTCCTCCTTGGTTATGGCCGCGGCTCTCTATGTTACCAGTATTACACGTTCTGTAGTCACTAAGCACAAAGTCCATACTACCTTTCTACCTTTTTACGTGTTGGTTATAGCCTGTCTGCATGTGACCTGTATTAGTTCCTTCCACGCCTCCTCGCCTCAAAGCTTGCCTTGCACACGTCTTGTAGATTTTATGGCTTGATTCTTTGTCTATGCCGTGACTACTTCTACATCTACATCTACAAACAAGTCGAATCACCTCAGGCTGATGCTTGGCCCCTATAGTGGGTAAATACTCAGAACACAGGGCTGTATGTAGCCTATCAAGTTTCTAGCTTTGGCCATAAGGAAAATCCAGCATTTCCTTGGTAGGACTTATGACGACTTGGACCTATGTATACCTCTGACCACCTTTTTCTGTCCTCTTATCTCTTGGCCATGACCAATACAGGCATAACAGCGCTGCTCTTTCTGTGATTTATGCGAGCGTCTCAAATCTGACGCACTCCACCTCGATTGCTTACTTTGACACTTCTTTCCACCGTGACATCCCGCAACACATATTCTCTTATGCCACCAATCAGGAGGTAGCAAAAAAGGAAAGGCCCCGGGAAATATGGGTTTTACGGAATCAGCTGTGGGCTCTAACTTGGCGGTTGCTTCCTCGTGCTGATGGATCACGCTCAGGCTAGACTCGTATATTCCCCGGATGGTTTCGCATCATCTTGCTAAGGTATATGTCCTGTTATATACGCCTGTAACTTATATACTGAGCGCACTCATAGCCTATCTCCGAGACGAGCCTTATTGTTCTGCACCTCGGCTCTGGCGCGTCTGCTTGTGCGATTTGTAACGGCAGGTCCCACGACACCTCCATGGCCTTGCGCCCGTATCCGGTCTCCCATGCGCAACGCGCTCGGGTACGATAGACCCAACGCTCGTCCTCCACTATACACACGGTGCTGCGAAGATATCACATCACGATAATGCTCTCGTTACGAACCTCGATGTCATTGAGGCCAAGAATATTCTCAACAGGAAATCGGGCTGGCAAGCACTGGCAGGCTCTTCTGACTTCGGAGAAATCATCCGGAAAAAGGACAAAGACGAAGGCGCGAGGCTCGCATATGATCTTTTCGAAGACCAGATTCTTGACATGATCGGCGCGTGCTGGCTTAAACTTGGTGGGCGAGTCGATGCGCTTGTCTTTGCTGGTGGAATTGGCGAACAGGGTAAGGAACTTCGCGAAAGTGTCCTTGAGCGGTGCACGTGTCTAGGATCTGCAACCGATAAAGTACGAAACGAGGATGTAGATGGACAAGATGGTGATGTCGTAGAGATAGGGAAGGATGATCAAAGACCCTCGAGAGTCTTGGTGTGTTGCACTGATGAACAGGTAGGCCCAGCTTCACGCCTAACGCTTCGGAGGGTATTAAGGCATTTGTAGGTTGAGATGGCGAGGCATTGTGCCTTGGAGCCTAAATTTTGGAAGTAGTGCAATCGAGAATGTAATTTGAAGCTACGAGGTACTCGACCGAGGGTGGCTAGTATCACAAGCAAGAGTAGATGTAATTAGTAATTAATACGGACCGCGGCTTGTGGGTCAAGCTACGCTGTAGTCAACAAACTTCGGGTACATCGTGTCAGATGTAAACATGGGGTCTATATGTTGCAAAAGAGCCGATCAAGATATAGTTTGCAAAGGTATACTAGCGATTTCCCCTCCGTTATTGTGATTCGTATATCATACCGCAGAATACTGTATGTACGCCAGGTTGCCTGGTCACGATGTCAGGGTTCACATCGTACTGCTCTGGCCGAAGATCGCGAGCGCCTGGGCCCGATTGACGGTGGCGGTTTCAGTCTCGCGACGCCGGCGTTCCAGCAGTAGGAAAGAGATGACGATAGAGTCGCGGATCGGCTCTACGCTTTGGTCGAGCAAGAGCGTCGAGGGTACCACGGGCGGGTTCTCGCGGTCCGCCTGATAGTCCTTGTATGAGCGGATGAAACGGGCCACGGGCTGCGTCTTGGACTGTGGACCGAACAGCTATTGATAAGACACGAGATTAGCACATTGGGGAAGGAAGTTGGATAGGATACGGGTTACCTGTAGCGCAAGCCCGGGCTTGTTGTTCTTCCAGACGTATTCTACGCCACCGTCATCCTGGAACTTGACGTCGCTGCGAATGACGATAACGGCGACCCAGTTGGTGGAGGAGTTGGAAAGGAAAATAATAATGATAAAGCACGTACTCCCGGAATGGGATGAAGCTCTTTTTGAGCCAGGCACTGGCAGGCGTCTGCGGGTGGTCGCGGATGGTGAGAAGGTCCGAGCGTGCGTCGCGCCATATCCATTCGGCGACGAGCTTTCCGATCCCGTCGTGCACGCGCGTCACGGGCTTGTCCGGGTTGCTAA
>QLOZ01000151.1:0-12625 GCA_003314065.1 Lactarius sp. MG50
CGAATATAGCATTGCGTTGGCCACTGTGACGGTGTGAGAGTTGCTGCTGCTAAGGTGGAGGTGGTCCTCATGCTAACCGGTCTCAACCAGTTATTTCACGGTTGAACTTTTATCCGTGGGAATCAAAGACCGCAACCGGGGGTTGGCCAAAAATGGTGCAACCGCAACCGACGGTCCGGTCTTTTTTCGGTCCGGTCCGGTCCAGTCCCCGGTCTTTTTCCGGTCCTATGGACTGGACCTTAAAACACTATGATCGATAGCATCCCTATAATTAAGTACAAAAGCCATCATATCGTAGGTAGAGTTCCATCGTGTCACCACATCACACGAGATAAGCTTCACTTTGAGGCCGAGTTCTGAGCAGATCCGACGCTAGGCGGGCAAATCGATTGTCAGTGAATGGATGATCGCGAAAGAAAGTCGTCATACCTGAGTCTGTTGAAGCATTTTTTCCAATGCTAGCACGGGTGCTGAACAGTTCGCTTGCGCTTTGACTGTGCGGCAGCACGTGTTGCACAGGCATCTTGCCAACCCAGAACCTCCATTTGAGAGCTTCTCCAAGAACATGCGTGCACCGGCCGATCTCCCATGCCAGGAGACCTGCCAGCTTGGCCCTTGCATGGACTTAGACGCAAGGATCAAGGAAGCTAGGAGTGCCCGACGAGGGCGCAACAACGGTGACGGAAGAAGGGGAAGAGAGACTCTCTTTTTTTTTTTTTTGAAGTCAGCATTTATATCCCACAACAACGTGTACGGGCGCAACAACATGTAACAGGAAGACAGTCTCTCGGATGGTGCTTGATGATGTGCCGGCCCGGTTCGGCTAAAGCCGCAGCTTTAACAAACATCACAGCGAAAAAGGGTACGTGTTGATGCACTCAGGAGGGCAGCAGAGAGTGCGTGCACGGTGATGAGTCCGTCGACGGAGAGGGTAGGCTCGGGTGAGACTGGAGTGCTGGTTGGTGTTGTGATGTTTCAACCAGCACGATAGTGATTAGACTGTGTAGGAAGCTAGTGTAAGAGAGGGAGGGATCCATTGGCGATGGGCAAGTCAAGCTAGTTGCCCCCCAACCATGCAGGTGGCGGTGCTCCCATGATAGCGCCCATTTTTTAACCCCGTTTGCCAACGCGATTCACGCGTTACCCCGCACCACAATAATGAAGGATTAGCACATAAAACGAAGCGCGAAAGGGATTGACAGGCGGGAGCACTCACCGCCGGCCAGATAAGAGAGTTCTGACGAAGAGGGGATTGCGCGCTGACAAGTTTGTGGCGGAGGCGGTTCAAGCAAGTGGAAAATGGCTCGCTGAAGACGTCACCTGCAAAGTCGCCTGGGGGCTGTTGTGTGCCTAAGATGTGAGACCGTGCCCTGGATGTGCACCGAAGACGCCTTTTGATGTTGGTGTTAGTGGCTTGCCGTGTCGCGTGCGGAGAGGGGGATGGGGTACGCACCTGCCTGACATCGATCCTCCTCCGCACACAACGCCTCCTTATACTTTGTGCCGTGACGCCCTGATACACCGCGTTCATCCAGGGGTGGGCTGTCATGTAGTTTGTTGAGTCACCCTTGTTCTACTTTCTACTACTTGTACTATTTACCTAGTTCCATTGCGCTCATCACACCATCTTTGAATACGCGTCGTCTATGCGGTATATGTGCTGCGTGATAATGTGGCTGTTGTCTGACGAGCGAAAGTCAATGGTGATATGGCCACCAGAGGAAGCGGCACCACTTTCTCCATGCCAGCCGGTTGGCCTGCAAGGGAGAATATACCTCGTTAGTGGAAGAGCGGCGTTTGGGATGATACATACCTAATATTTACCCCCTGAACACCTTTCCTCGCTAAGGCAAACCGGTCGTAATGGGCGACGATTCGCCTCTGTGCGAAAGCCCGTTCGGCCAGTTGCTTAGAGTAAAGCCCGTTCCAGTGGAAAAATTTGAGTGGCATAATGGGATGACGTTGTGTGGAAAGGGTTTGACAAAGGTGGAGGAGTAGGATAAAAGAGACGGATTAAATAAGCGATACGAGGAATGATTGTGGTGTGAGCAGAAAGACTGTCGTTGATCAACGACAAAGGTAAGCCATGACTTTCCTGCCAAAAATACCACGCTCACACCAAACGTGTCGACATTCGGTGACTCCAAGAGAGCGCCCAGTTCATTTGGGGTACCTGCTAACAGCGCATTCAGCGCAATGGTGAACTACGCAAAAGAACGAATTAGAGCTTTTTGACTTGGTACACGTAGCAACCTAGATGCATTTTTTTAGGGCATAAAAGAGTTCTTTCTCAAATACTTATTAAGCCAGAATTCTGGGCTGCACTCCAAAAGCCATTTCTTTCGCTGGTTGCCTGTTCGCCGCTTTCCCAGAACGCGGTACGAGATCCACAAGTGTTCGGAGTTGCGCTAAAGGTACAGCATCCCCCATGATCGCTCCATCAGTCTGGCGAGCACACTTTGAGAGATACATCCTAGTTAATCGGGATACGGACCCCTCTCGTTTGATTGTCCTTGGCCAGTTGAGTTCAACCGAAACACTGAGCATACAAATAGGTCTGTACCAAGTAGGAGAATATGGGGCTCTCCTGGATGGAACGGCACGAGAAATAAGATGCAGGTGGGCGATAAGATGCCCTAAAACCGAGTTGGCAGTCATCAGTAGGATGAGACGGACATACAAGAAGATGAGACACCTTCGAGACCGCTGTGAGGTCAAACTTTGTTGTTGTCTGTATTGATGAGAACAAAATCACAGCGTCCAGAGGTTCATGCCCCAGACAGGGGAAGGGTATTGACTATTTGAGGTGGGAGAATGTGATGCATTGATATCTCGCAAAATAGGATCAGGCGATGGAATATGGATGCTCGGTCGGCCTGCTGTCAACAAGTTGCAAAGTTCCCGGTCATTGATGATATTCAGAGGGCGATTGTTTTCTGTAATCCACCTGACTAGGTGCACGCTATAAGTACAGCATGCATAAGCATACATAACTGGCTGAAATGAGATATTGAAAGCAATTAACCATACTTCAGAGCTTGTGTGGGCACGGGTCGAGCCACTGACCGGTTGTCTCCCGTGGCGGCTGCGAGTGCGAGGAGTGCATCGAGCCACTAGATCTCGACCACTTTCGACCTGTCACACCTGTCACGGTCCAAAAAAGGCCCGAAATCAAACCCAGCCCCGTCGATACTATCGTCCACTTAGCAGTTACAGTAGAATTCACCACTGATTCGAATCGTTACATGTGACCCCGGCATAATTGAGACTCAGCTGATCGTATCGTGCCTGTCTTTTGTGAGAAAGTCAGACAAACCGGGAGACGGCCAGCGTGACATTCTCTGAAAATGGAATCCATTTGCTACTTGCCATACCACATATTTTACACACAGGATTGGTTGAAGTGTATCTGGACATGCTTATATTCAAGGCCGAAGTCAATCCATGCAGCGGATGCTGAGATATTTCAAGAATTCGAACCAGTGGTGAATTCTAACTGCTGGTGGACGATAGTAGCGTTGGCAACACGAAAAGACCCAAATATATGGAGTAATATATGCTACTGTAAAAACACAAGTACATGCTACATAGATTCTCCAACAGCTACGACCAGCATGCCGTCGCCGTGCCTCCCGACGCATGCGACATTTCAGATCCGACCGGGGCATGCGCGAGGGCGCTTCGTCAACGTGCTGCGCGCCCGGCTCGTGCGCGACATGAGGGATGCCCACCCAGGGTGACAGGGAGTGCAGCAGGCGGAAGCCTGTGGGCGTTGGTAGCCACGTACCGGTGCCAGTGCTGGTTGAGGACGGGGGCGGAGAGGGGATCTGGGACCCCAATGCGCATGACACCCGTGCCATGACTCGCCCCACGAGGGATGCCCGGGGTGACGGCGAGCATGGCGAGCGGAGGCCCATGGGCGTCGGTGGCCGCGTGCCGGTGCTGGACGAAGACGGGGTGGAGAGGGGATCCGGGACCCTGCGGGTGTGCACGACGCCTGCGCCACGAGGGGCGCCCGGGATGACAGGGAGCGCGGCGGGTGGAGGCCGTGCGCGTGCACGCCGCCAGCATTGCTGACTGCCCATTGCCCACACACGGGAGCAAAAAAAACAACTGGTGGTGGAGAAAGAAGGCCAGGTCAGCACTGTCAGCTTGTTGGCTTACATCCCACCCCTCAGATTCGTCATAAGTTAGCTCACCAAGGATATCGACTTTGTGGAGCTCTCGCAGTATCTTGGACCACAGAATGGCTACTTGGGCTCTGTCTGACACATCAAGCTGCACGGTCACGATGACACGATCTGACCTGGCAGAGGTGGCGGTGCCAGTGGGGGTGAGGGCGATGGGAATGTGCATGCTTGAAAACTTGGAAAAGAAGAACAAAAATATTGTACTTAGCTGAAAGAACAAACACTTGGCTTGCCGCTTACTTGAGAGTTGAGAGATCCCTGGGCCAGGGTAACGAAGTCAATGCCAGACTCAGACTCCGAGCAGCCAGAGTGTCGAACATGCATTACGCGCCTGTGACATGGTGGCAACCAGAGAGAGATATCATAGTGGGCTGGTAGCTCAGATTGACACAGGGAGAGAGGAGGAGAAGGGGAAAGGTGAAAGGAATTCACACAATGTTTTGAGAACTTGGAGCGTCGATGAAGTTAGGAGGCAAGCCGTGGAATGGAAAGATGCCTGGTGTCACGGGCACTCCGAAGCGAAGCAAGTGCAACGGCTTCAGCTCACCTTACACTATAACATTGAGAATTTATGATTTTTTTGACTCTACAAAGTCCAGTTCTAGGGAGAGCAATGCAAGGACAGGACCACCGAACCGAACCTTGACACCACTCAACTGTATTGCCTAAGTTGAGTCGACACTGGTGTGAATTGAACTTGGGTTGATATTTCCGTAACTTGGCTTGGACTGGAAATCAAGTTTCATACCGGTGTAGATTGCTTGAGTTTGCAAAGGTGATCTAGGTATTGATAGTAGATTACTCGCACTTCCTTCCTCAGGTGTTACATGTCTACCACAGTAAAATATAACATCTCCTGCTTCTGGGACCTCAGTTCGCATCAACTTCCATCGGCTCGCCGCTGCCTCGTATATTTATTACATAAACCGGAGTATATTCTTAACCGAGCAGATTCCATGAACGTCTCGCGCCCACCCCGGCAGGATCGGCTTGACTTCGCATCACACTGGATTACTAAAGAAGAGGATTGTTCAATTGAAACAGCAACAACTGTGGCGATACAGGAGTTAGTCTCAGCTGCCAAAACTGATAAGTTATTGGACTTGCTACGAAATATGGACAATATTAATGCTCACTCCTCATAATTTAGTCATCCTTTAGTTTTGGCACATATTGCGTACTGTCATAACATTAGTGCTGCAGACCCGGCCCAGTTGTGGAAAACGAAGGAAATTCTAACATTGTGATTGGTGGGGCAATCGATCCATGGGCTTCCGAGCTTGCAAGTTGCATGAACTTGATGGTGCAAGTTGCCTGACTTGAACCGGCTGACGGGAACACTATCGTGCCATCGACGGTAATAACGGCTAGAGTTGCCGCTAGATTAGAAATGCCAACTTTGTTGGTGGAGATATTGTCGAAAAAGTTTGAGGCTATTTGTTAAGGCAAGTGCCAGTGACATTGTGTTTTCATAGGATCAGTCGTAAATAGTACAAGTTAATTTGAAGTACATCGATGTAAGTTCATAGTACCTTCCGCTTCTCCTGTTGCTTCCTCGTGCTTTCCTTCCTGGGGTGCTTGGTGTTGCGTGGGCGGCGGTGTTGCGCGCACGCGGTCTTACATTACAGGGTGCTGGTGGGTTCGGAATTGTCAGTCGGATATTTCTTCGTTCATGTGTCTGTTGCCGCGACGCCGAGTCGGTATCACTGTGGGCATTTCCCAATGTAATCTAATTCAGTTGGCAAAATCCTGAAATCTGATTGGTCAGACTTTTAGAACTGAATTGGATTACATTGGGAAATGCCCACAGTGTATCATCTCGTGTAGATCATTCTTTTTTACTACCTCGGATGTGAATCGTTGCGTGGGGTCGATAGAGTTTGCTAGCGGCACCCCAGAACCATTGAATTTCCGTCTAACTCGTCATATCGGGACCTGTCAGGAATTTAGAATTTTAGGTGAAGTGAACACTGGCAGCGGATGTCATCTACAATCACATCTCACGACCTCAGCCGGCTGAATTTACGACATTAGTGTCGATCTCTCGCCGAAAATACTTCCCAACTCGAGGAGAACAAATGACTCCTACCACATTGACACCGTCCCGCACTGCCAATCATTCTACCTCACTGGGAAAGCGCAGTCACCGAGAAACCACGAAGACATGTCTCAGCCTTCTGTCCCTAGTCACGATCTCGCTGTTGAGTCCTCAACGGTGGCTACACCATCGAGGCGACCATCTGATTTGCACCCCTTACCCCCCTCTCCCGCTCCAACCAAGATTATTCCAGATATTGAACCAGTGGAGATAACGGCTGAAGACTGCATAGCGGTCCTCCTGGCCGAGGGCATCAAAGTGCGCGATTTCATGTACGAGCCGGTGCCAAACTCGTGCAAGGCACCCGATGTCTTTGAGTCCTCACCATCCCTCATCGCTGCCGACTGGCACATGCAAAACCCGCAGAGAAACCATGGCCTGCTGAGCAGCAAGGCGCTCTTCCGGCCAATCAAACCCTGTCAGCTGTCCGTGGCTGAGGTGGTGATGTGCGTGCACGAGCGTGAGCTTCGTGCACCCACTCAGTACAGTGAGCGTTCCAAGGAAGAGCAGTACCCGACCGGCCATTCAGAAGTGGAGGAGCCCAAGCTAAAGCGCTGTTGCCAAGATCATGGGGCATCATAAGTGCGTGCTCAGCGCCACTGCCACTACCGGGCCGTGTGAGGATGTTTGGGAGGAAATGGTGCACCAGAGGGGCTGAGAGTAATCCATACTGTTTTGAATGCAGATGTTGAACTACTGTTGCATTGACTGAGGGAGCGAACGTGCGGTGACTCCTGTTAGTGTAGCTTTCATGCACAAATGCAGATGGCCGAGTCCAGCACCGCACTCACACTGGTCACACCCGTGACTATAACACCGCGAGAATACCCACACCCACATTCCCAGGTCACGGTCCTTATCATGATCATGATGCTGGTGGTATGGTACAGGTAGGGACGGTATTTCTTGATGCATCTAAGATTTAATTTTCTCTTGGAAAGACAAGTGCGGCGGTTGTGGCCAATGGCCAGACGGGTATGAGTGTTTGTTTCCCGTTCCGTTGTTTCAAGTTCACCATCGTGACCCTTCATTCAGAGTCACTCTCGCCAAGCACGTTGGGCTAGATGTTATCGCACAAGTGTGCCGTTCAAGACTCTGATGAAAATTGGTTTGTCATAGATTGGCTCCAACGAGGTATAAATTGGAGTCCAAAGGTACACTATTTCCCCATGGCACGAACCACATTACGATGTCAGTCAGCTGAAACACTGTCTACCAAGTCTCTTCCCTCAGGTGGGTCTGCATCAGCTAAAAATGGTGTCAAACAAGCTGCCAAGGTCATTGGACGACTGTTAAAAAGACTCAAACAATCACTTTCCGTCTCCTCCTCGCATCGTTCATCACATCGTTCATTGCAGCGTTCATTGCAGCGTTCATTGCAGTGTTCGTCACACTCTCAGGCATCCTTTGTCCCCATTGGCTCAGATAGTGAGCATGACGACGACGAACGAAGCGACATGCAAGGCAACGAGAGTGATGATCGCGAGCCTCCAAGTCGAGCTGACCTAGAAAAAGAACTTGGTGCGTATTTTATTGTCTCCTCTGCTGGCTAAAGCTGATCTTGCATCTTTCAGAGGCACTTAAAAAGACCTGGCACTCCTCTATTTATTCGTTTTTTAAGCCCGATGTCACTCTGCAATATTACAAAGGTCGTCCCTACCATTATTTCATTTGTGCCGCTCCCGAATGCAAAACTGGTGGTGTCCGCCGGTTTCAAGACTCGAAGGATAAGGCGTCTACCGGTAACCTCAGATACCACGCTATCCGCTGTTTCAGTGAAGATGCAGTCCTTGATGCTGCTGCTGCCAAGAAGGAGGATCCTGGCTCGATCCACTCACTCTTCGCGCACCGTGGGAAACAACCAGCCAGGTGCACGATCCGTGCCTACACAAACTCTGAAGTACGGTTAGTGGGTTTCAATATTTCATTTCGGTTATGTATGCTTATGCTTGCTGTGCTTATAGCGCGCACATAGTCAGGTGGATTACAGCAAACAATTGCCCTCTGAATATCATCGATGACTGGGAACTTCGCGGATTGTTGATGGCAGGCCGACCGAACGCCATCCTTCCATCGCCTGATACCATTTCACAAGATATCAATGCAGCGTTTGAGAGGTGTCAGGATCACATAGCAAAGCTACTTCAGGTAAGTGTCCTTAGCGATTGCTTTCGTAACTAATTGTATTTTACTAGGAATATAATGGCCGTCTCCATTTCGCCACGGATGCCTGGACATCCCCGAATCACCGCGCTTTCGTTGCATGGACCGTTCATCTCTCACACGATGGGGAGATGTTATTGTTCTTGCTTGATATTGATGAGCTCTCAGAGGTGCATCATTTTGACGCTTTATCAGTTGCTGCTAACACTTATTACAGTCACACACGGGCGTTGCGATGGCCAAGGCCTTTCAGGCCATGCTCAAGCGCTATGAACTTTCCGAGAAGGTTCTAGGGATTAACGCCGACAATGCATCGGCTAATGACACGCAAATGCTAGAACTCGACGTCCTCGATAACTCATTCAAGGAGGCATACTGAGCTTGGTGTTTCAACCACACCCTGCAGCTCTCAGTGAAGACGCTGCTTAAGCCCTTCAACATGGTGCTTTCCGGAAAGGGGGCACACGACGACAACATATCAGATGACGAAGGCGATGACCAGCCAGTTCGGGAGGTCGATGATGAATGTGAAGTGACCAAGGAGCAATGCGAAGTGACCGAGGAAGATGGCAGCATAGGCGATGAGGACGACGGTATCGATGAGCTGGAAAGGCTGGATGAGGGAGAGCGGAGAAAAATCCTCGATAAAACTGCAGCTGTTCGTGCAACGGTTAGCAAGGTACGCAAGCAGAACTTTTGCCTTGTTAATTATTAACATATCTACAGGTCCGATGACTCGCTTTCGTGGTCATCCACTCAATGACACTTGCTTTGCCCGCCTGGCGTCGGATCTGTGCAGCGCTCAGCCTCAAAGTGCGGCTTATCCCGCGCGATGTGGTGACGTGATGGAACTCTACCTACGATATGATGGCTTTTGTACTTAATTATAGGGATGCTATCGATCGACTCACTGGCGATAAGACACTAAAGCTGAGGGCATACGAACTCGATAATGAGAATTGGGGTATCATTGAGGATCTTGTCGCCATTCTCGAGGTACGCTGGAATTCTTTAACTGATTAAGTGCATTACTTATACTATCGTGTACAGACCTACAAAAATGCCACTACGTTCTTCTCTCAAGATGAAGCAAGCATCGTGGGTGTCATCCCAGCTATGGACATACTCGATAGCCACCTCAATCCCAAAACGAAGAAGCGATACCATCCCACAATCCTAGCGGCAATGGGACTTGCGCGTAAGAAGATCAATCGGTACTACTCGTTAACCGATCTTTCGTCAGTATACCGGATCACAATGGGTAAGCTAAAATCTTTCTTCTTGTAGCCATTCTGATTTTTTTTCTAGTACTTCACCCCGGCCTCAAACTCGACTACTTTCAGCAACATGGGTGGGAAACTGAGTGGATCGAGCAAGCAGAACTCCTTGTTCGCGAAGAATACCATGCCAACTACGAGGGAGACGTGGACCCAAGCCTATCTTGTGACGACGTAAGTTCTCAATATTTCATGCACCTTATTTGTATCTGACTTTAACCTCACAGGGTGGTGACGACAACGATGGCGGCGACTTCAACGTGTTCGCAAATATCTCAGTAACCAAGAAGGTCACGTCTCGGGTGAGCGAGATAGAGAAGTATTTGCGCAAACCGGTGGAACACGTCAAAGACCCACTGAAATGGTGGGAAACCAATCGGTGCGTGTATCCGAAGCTGGCTCGCATGGCCATAGACTTCCTCAGTATCCCTGGTAAGCTTCCTTCGCTCTAATCTATTCATAGTCGGTCACTAACAAGTTCCATGGTAGCTACATCAACATCTGTCGAATGCGTCTTTTCGCAGGGCCGGCAACTCCTTTCCTTTTCTCGCAACCGCCTCAATCCCTCGACTATTCGCGCATTTCTGTGTCTTGGGTCCTGGGGCCGTAAAGATTTAATAGTGTTTGAGGATGTCTTAGGCGCGGTGAAGGACGGGGGGTTAAAGAGGAAGCATGAGCCATCTGATTTGGACGATGACGTTGTCGAAATAGAAGAGGCACCTTAATGGTGTGTAAATTACAGACATACGGGCGTGCGTACTGATATCATATCATCGCACTGTGAGGACGGTTCCTATAGCTGTCAAATTTTATACCTCGTTCCTGAAGCTCCTTCCTTGCCCTGCCCGCGTGGGCGTCGCCGCTCTGCTTGAACCCCACAATATTTTTGACTCATCTCATACTCTTCCATAGCATCCCAACACCGCAGGCACAGAACCAGAAGTTGTTCGGCATCATTCACAAGATGGGCGCCAAGATGGAGGCGGGGAATGCGAGTATCGTGGGGCGCTCGAGAAAGAGCAAGGTGAGGCGGTGCACGAAGCGCATGAAGTTATTACTACACTGCAAGAGCAGCTCGAGGCGCAGCGCTGTGCACACGATGTCAAGATGCAGGCGTTCATCAAGGAGCGCGACTCCCTCAAGGTGCTCCTCGCGCGGGCAGAGCGTGGCAATTCTGGGAAGGACTCGCATGGCCAAGCGAATGAAACTGCTTCCGACTCGGATATAGCAAGGAGCTCACGGAAATACAGCAACAGTTTGCCTCGTATCGGGCTGAGATAGGTGTTGACCCTGTCCGCCTGTGGGAGGATTACTGGAGGTATGTCGTGCCAGCTTCTGTCGTTCGTGGCGCTTTTACCGGCGGACGATGCAGATTGCTTCAAGATGTTGCAGGAGCAACAGGCGCAACTGCAACTTGTACGAGCGTTTCACCGCCGTAGATATCGAGTGCAATCGTGTCATGGAGGACCTCGTTGCTGCGAACGGCAAGATGGATCAGCTGCGTAACGAGTGCGCAAACTTGCGAGCTGAGAAAAGGATTTGGGAGGTGAGGACTGCATTACTTGGGACTTCGAAGCTCGGAATGGTGCTGACCTGGTGCAGAGTGTGGAGAGCCGACTTGTTGAAGAGGATAAGGCATTGTCTATGGGGCGCTCCCACTTGTCCGACCTCTGAACACGGCGGCGACACGGCGACCGCAGCAACGACAACAGCTTGCCAGATGTATTGCTATATGTATCACCTCTAGATGGACCCCGTGTGAGACCGGCTGAGGCCAATGAGTGAAATCACGATAGCACAACGCGATTGTGCGCAGCATCTGAGAAGCGTAGCATGTGATCGTCCAGGAGATATCGTCTTCTTCAAGCTCCCCGATGGGTGCTGTCTTGACCACGCTGTTACTCGAGGCATCGTTCTTGGCATTGCGATCCACAATCACATAGCGTGTGCATTTCTGTGTTAGTATTTCGCTTGCACCCTTGATGTATAGGCGGTGACCCCCATCTGGAAGTTGCACAACGCAACCTATGGACTTGCGCTCGCTTGAAAACGGGACCATTTGAATGACATTCGCAGCATCGCGTGTGGCTTTGTAATTCGCCCAACCGAGCTCCTTCGCAAACTTTAATAGCGCCGTTTCTGTCTTGTTTCCAATAAACATGGTCACTCTGCTTTCGGGATCCACCTCCTCGGATGCGGTCGAGTCAATGGCAATAGCAGCATTAAACATCTCTACTAGCTGGGGTGTGAAGGTCTTGTTGAAGTTAGACAAATCGATGGCAAAGTTCCTCGCATTTGGGCCACTCCTTTCTGCTCTACCGGTCCTCTTGTGGTTCTGGTCGAGCCCTCAGACAAACTTGGCATGAATACTGACACAACCAGCAACGATGGTCATCTCACTCTTGGTGAGGGTTCCGGTTTTGTTGGTGCAGACGACTGAGGCATTTGCCATAGTCTCACATGATCCAAGCACATGGACCAGTAAGTTCTCTTTTAACATTCGCTTTGTCGCAAAGGCCAAGGCTAAAGTCACGGCAAGGGGAAGTCCTGTGTTTGACAATGTGACGTTATAAGGCAACCACAGCAGCGACGACAGCGACGCACTCACAGCGGCGACAGCAGCAACACCGGGACGGCAACGACCGCTGCAACAGCAGCAACGCAGCTACGGTGACGACGGCAGCGACTCAGCCACGGCGACTCCGGCAACGACGCAGCCACGGTGGCGACCGCGGCGACAGCAGCAAGGCGGTGACTCAGCCACGGCAACGACGGCAACGACGCAGCGACGACAGCGACTGCAGCGACGCAGCCATGGCAGCAGCAGCAGCGACGGCTAAGGCATGACACGGGTTTTGGGGTGTTTTTTTTCCCACGGTCCCTGGAAGGTCAAGTTT
>QLOZ01000158.1:0-37162 GCA_003314065.1 Lactarius sp. MG50
TGGGCGGCGCTGCGTGAAGGCGGGGGTTGGTTGGCTGAGGCGGCTGAGGGCTTGGGATCGACGTTGCTGCGTCGAGGACGAGGGTGGCGGCGTTGGTAGTGGCCATGGTGAGGCGCGAGACGGGGGAGGGGCTCCAGGTGGCATGGCCGTCGCCAATCTGGACGGGGGCATTACAGACTCCGCAGAAGTTGTCTGAGCTGAGTGGGTGGTCTGAGAGGTCGGGGGCGGAGTGCAGGCTAGGGAGGCTAGTACTTCATCGAGAATCCAGTCTACTTCCTCCATGAGCTCCGGTGCTGTCGTCGTCACTGCTGCTGCTGTCAGTGTCTCTGACGGTGAATACTCTGGCGGCGAAGGGGACGTCCTCGGAGCTCGACTGGCTGTCATTCTTCGTGGTGGTTGGCGACGGCGGGGATGAGTCCCTGGCATCGGGACCTTCTTGGATGTCAAGTTGCTGGTTTTGCGGCGAGCCATGGGTGGACATAGAGGGAGGAGTAAGCTGGTGGGGGTGTCTGAGAGGACGAAGTGGAGCTGGGACTGGGGGGTGAACTGGGAGGTGAGGACTTGAGGGCGGTCAAGGCGTGTCTTATATAGGCCCTCCTTATCGCTGCGGGGTTATCTCGGTGGAATTGTCAAATCAAGGTCATGGAATTTTTCAGGTTCTTCCGAGGTTCCCACATGTCTTCTGCTGCGGAGTACCCTTTCCATCTGATTCGGTACTGTGGCTCTTTGGTTCTTCTGTGTCGGTGGTATTCTAGGATGGCCTCGACTTCGTACTCTGCTTCTCCATCGATGACATCCGGAGGCGGTTCTGTGAAGTTGGGGCCATGCTCTTTAGTTTCTGTATACGGGGTGAGGAGGCTGGCGTGGAAAACGTCGTGGACTCGTCGGAGCCTCCACTGCGGGGGAATTGCGACTTGGTAGACTACGGGGGAGATGACTTTGGTGATGGCGAAGGGACCGTATTGGCGCTGAGCGAGTTTCGCGCTTGGTTGGGTGATGTGGATGTGCTTCCCTTCAAGCCAGACCTTCTGTCCTTGGGTGAACGGCTTAAATCGCGCTCCCTTCCTTGAGCTGATAAGGGACTGCGCATTCGTCATGGCAGTGTGGGCGGCCTTTCGGCTTTGATCTATCAGGTCTAGGCGTTCTTGGAGTGATGGCATCTTCTCAGATCTTTGCGGTTGATGGGCGTGCGGCACATGGCCCATCAGGAGCTGGAATGGGGCTTGTTTTGTGGTGCTGCTGGGCCAGGCGTTGTGGACGTATTGCGCTTGGGGTAGGAGGGCGGCCCAGTTGTTCTGTTGGTGGTTAACGTAGATGCGGAGGTACTGTTCCAGCCACTGGTTCGTGCGTTCGGACTGGCCATCAGTCTGAGGGTGGTACGCGGTGCTGATGTTCTGTTCTATGCCTAGTGACTTGCATAGCTCGCGAGGGAAGTGGGAGGTGAAGTGCGTGCCTCTGTCGCTGATAACTCTTCATGGGATACCGTAGTGGGGGAAGACGTGCTGGGTGTAGAGTGCCGCGATCTCAGGTGCGGTCATGGATTCTCGGCATGGGATGAACATGGCGGCCTTCGAGCAGTCGTGGTCTGTGACTGTCAGGATGGAGTCGAAACCGTTAGACTGGGGTAACTTGACAATGAGGTCTAGGGCCACTGTCTCAAATGGCAAGGCTGTCGGGTTAGCTGTGATGGGAACAAGGGGCGGCTGCGGCTTGGTGGTGTTAGCCTTCGTGGCTTGACACGTGGCGCAGCCCTTGACATAGGCGAGGACGGTTTCTTTCAGGTTCGGCCACCAGTAATCCTTGGCGATGAGTAAGCAGGTTTTTAAAATTCCGGGGTGGCCGGCCGTTGCCGAGTCGTGGTATAGGGAGATCACTCCCCTCCTAAGGTCGTTGTCTGCCACGACAACTAGGCGGTTGGCGTTCCACCATCCCCCACCAGGGCGGCGTTCGAGGGGGAAGGTCTTGGCCCAGGTGGCTAATGTGTTCTGGTGGTCGCACTGGGCGGCGAGGGCGCGCTCTTCGAGGTCGACGATGGCGGTGGCATTGGTGAACAGCTTGTCGGGGAGTGCGATGATGTCTTCATTGTCGCTGCTGGTGCCATTGAAGTCTGGGCGGCGGGAGAGGGCATCGGCTCTGTTGGATGCCCCTGGTTTGTGAATGAGGGTGACGTCATAGTCACCGAGGGTGAGGATGTAGCGCACGATCCTCCTGTTGATCTTCTGGGGGGCGCGGTAGTACTGGAGGTTCTTGTGGTCAGTGATGACCACCACTTGGTGCTGGGCGCCCATGAGGAGGTGGCGCCAGTGCTCGAGGCCATGCATGATGGCGAGGAACTCTCTATCCCAGATCGGATAGTTACGCTCCGTGGCGGTGAAGGTCTTTGAGTCGTATCCGACTGGTCGGTGGCGCCCTTGGGGGTCGTGTTGGTACAGGATGGCGCCGGTCGCATTCTGGGAGGCGTCGACTTCGAGCTCGTAGGGTCGTGCGGGGCTGGGTTGCCAGAGGATTGGGTCGCTGGTCACTATCTTGATCAGCTGATCCATGGCGGCGGTGCATTCGTCAGTCCAGACGAAGGGAACGCCTTTCTTTAGCAGGGCGGTCAGGGGGCGTGCGATCTCGGCGAAGCCTGGGATGAAAGGTCGCTGGTATCCTAGGACTCCCAGCGTCGATCGGAGCTGTTTGACGCTGGTGAGCTTCCGGGGCCACTCCTTGATTCCTCTTAGTTTGCTAGATTCAATGCGTAGGGACTCGCCATCGATGATCAGGCCGAGGTATTCCACCCTTCGCTGCTCGAAGAGGCATTTTTGTGGCTTGAGGAAGAAGGAGTGCTCCTCCATGAGGTCAAGGAGCGCGTGCACGATCTCTCTGTGCAGGGTGTGATCCAGGGGCATGGCGATGAGGATGTCGTCCATGTACACGAAGATCATCCTGGGGTACTTGAGCTTCAGCGGGCGGAGTAGTCTGTCCATGACGCGCTGAAAGGTGCTGGGGGCGTTGCATTGACCGAAGAGCATCACGTGGGGCTCGAACAGTCCTTGTGGCATCTTGAAGGCGGCTTTCCACTGGTCGCCATCCTTGATGCGTACATTGTGATATCCCCATCGGATATCAAACTTGGTGAACAGGGCGCATCCTTCTAAGTCTCTGGTGAGGACGTTGATGTCTGGCAGGGGGTACACATCCCTAACGGTCCAGCTGTTCAGCGTGCGGTAGTCCTGGACGGGGCCAAGGGATCCATCCTTCTTTTTGATGAAGAAGAAGGGGGGGGCGTACGGCGATTTGGACAGACGGATGTAACCTTTCTTGAGGTGCTCCTTGATCCACGCGTCGGCGGCGAGCATCTCCTTGGGGTTGAGCGGGTAGACCTTACAGTCCAAGGTCGCGGGGGCATCTGGTTTTAGCTTGATGGCATGGTCGTCTTCTCTGCTGGGTGGGAAGCGCTGTGCTTCCTTTTCTGAGAAGACCCTCCAGTGGCGCGCGTACTCGCGCGGCACATCAGCGGCTGTCAGGGCAACTTGCTCCTTATGGGCGCGAATCGCCCATTCCTGCACTATGTTAGTGCGGTTGATCTGGAGGACAAGGCTGTCTCCCTCCTCCCATTCGGTGGCATGTAGCGCATGCCTGAGCATCTGCGCATAGCGCAACAGGGTCTTGGGTTGGTCAGGGGCTCTCCTACTGGTCATGGCAAGGGTGATGGGTCCACCGGCGATTGTCTTGGTGGACCAGTCGATAGCTGGGTTGAACGTGTGGAGCCAGGGGAAGCCTAGGATGGTTCGATCTCACCCTAGATTGGCGAGGTAGAAGCGCTGGACTTGTTCCTTCTTCCCTTGGCTGACCAGGAGGTCGCAGTACGTGGTGATTCGTCCACTGCGATTTTCTGTTCCATCGACGTTATACAGGAGTCGTGGCTGTGGTAGGAGGTGGGGGGTTAACTTGAGTCTTTGGGCAGCTTTTCGATCAATGAAGTTGTCGGTCGCGCCGCTGTCCACTAGCGCACTTTCTTCAGCCCTCCCATGTATGTTTGAAAGCGTAAACTTAGCATTGATACTATTCCGATTCGAGACATACATGGTACGAAGATGCGAGGCTTGTTCCCAGGCTGACGGGTCAAGCCGCTTTAAAAATCCAAATCTTCTTCTATAATCTGATCAAACACATTGTTGCGGTTGGTGGCGTTCATGGAACGTAGCTGGGACATCAAGTCCGACTGGGGAGCCGTCAGGACTTGGCTGGCGCTGTCTTCTGGGGCGATGGACGGGGGCCCCTCGGCCTCGGTCTCGGTGGTCCTGGCCTTTGGGGCTGGCCGAGGACGCCTGCGTGGTTTCTCTGGGCAGCGGTTCGCACGGTGGCTGACCTTCTTGCAGTAGAAGCACTTGTTCTCGGCGAACAGCTTCTTCCTTTCTGCGTCTGTCAGGCGGCCTCGCGTCTGGGCTGCATCGATGTCCATGGGGACTGGGATGTTGTTTCTATTGGGTCGGGTGGTGGTCAGGAGCGGGGGGCGCTGGCGTGCTTGGACAAGGTTTCTGAACGCGGGAGCTGGTCCTAGTTCTGCGTCGATCTGGGCTTGCCTGAGGACTTCTTTGCGCGCGGCGGTCTTCCAGTCGTCTAGGGTCACGGGGATCGTGTCCCTACTGAGTACTTTCATGGCGATGCCGCGTCTAAGTCCCTTTTTGAATAGGTCAAGGGTCCCACGGTCAGTTGGGGACCATCCTGCGCCTAGTACGTAGTGGTCGAAGGACGCTATGAAGCCGTCAACGTCGTTTCCCTGCATCTTGAGGTCCAGGAGCTTCTTATACGCTTCCTGAGCCTTCGCTGTGTCTGTGAAGGCGTTGGTGAAAGCGGTCTCAAATTCCGTCCATAAGACCTCGTCGTTTTGGGCTATAGGGTTGACGTTTCTGGTGGTTTTCTCTGTGAGCTCTCGCTCCTGGGCGTCATTCCAGTCGTCGACGCGCGGTCCCTTGATGAAGGACAGGGCCAAGGCAACCCAGTTGAACGGGATGGTGACGTTGTCGGACTGGCTGTTGAGAATTCTGTAGAGTCGGAACTCTCGGAGGAACTTGTCGCTTTTGCTTCGGTCTCCTTCGAAGATCGTGGGCTTGTTCCCTCCCTTGAGTTCCTGATTCGCTTGGGGTGCTGGTGCTGGGGCTGCCATAACTGGGGCAGGTGCTGGTAGCTGAGGTAGCTGGAGTATTGGTGGCGGCGCTGTGGGCTGGGCCGCGGCGTGGGCTATGTGGAGGAGCTGGGGAGTCTCCTGGTTCTCTGGTTGTAATGGGTGCACTCCTCGAAGGGTGGCGACTTCCTGGAGTCCTGTGGCAATGAACTCCTCTAGGGGCGAGATGGTGTGTGGGACTGGGGTAGGTTCGTCTCCTTCGTCTGCGCTGTGGAAGGATGGCGAGGCTGTGTTGATGCTGGGCTGATCGACTTCGATCGGTTCTGGGGACTCTGGTTTGAAGGAGCTGTGGCCTAGGCCGGTTTCGTCAGCGAACTCCTTCTCTAGAACGGCGCCTCTGTGCGTCCAGTAAGTTTCGTCCTTGTAGACGAGAAAGTGCCAATCGTCGTTAATATACTCGATTGGTCGCTCTTGGATCCCTGATGCTGTTGGGACTTGGAGGTGGTAGCACCACCTGGTGTTTTCTCGGTTTCTGCACCAATAGGCGTCTCTGGTGATGTAGTTGGGTAAGTCGCCGGCTTCTCGGGTGGTGACTTGTACTTGGTTATCTCGGCTGAGATCTAGTCTGATTTCTTCCAGGGCGTCTGCACTCTAGGGGAAACCCTGCGGCCTCGAAGAAGGCGGTGGTGATGAAATCGAGCTCTTCTGTGATTTCCTGGATCTGGGTCAGGAGTCCGGTGATGACTCTGTGCTGGTGGTTAGGCCTGTCACGACAGGTCTCTGGGCAGTCGAGGGCGTGTAGTCTGGCGTCCTCCTGGGCTTGTGCAAGCTGTTGGCACACTAGGATGATGGCTTGGTCGAGGATATCTGGGTCTATTTCTCTGGTGGTGGGATACCGAGGTCGCTCCAGGGCGGAAAGCTAAGTTCCAAGAGTTGATAAGCAGCCTCTAACTGGTCTGCGCATTCGCGCCACTCGACGTAGAGGTAGTTGTATACAGTCTGTTCAATCTCGAGTCCTAAGTGACTCGTGTTCCTGGTTGCTGTGCAGGTGACTTGGCACACCCAGTTGTGTGCGGCGATGGCGGCGTCTAAGGACTGTGCCCAATGGTCTAGGTTTGCCTTTTGCTGATAAAGGGCTTCTCGGCGCTGGAGGTATTCAGTATAGAGACGATAACGATCGTCCTCCAGGGCTTATTCTGAGTTGTGGTACGGGCAGTACTGGCTGGCACAGAAGTACAAGTGAAGGCTAGCGTGACGCTCCTGATGGGTTTCGTGCTTCTGGGCTCCTGGGATAAACGCAACGGCGTTTGGCGAGGCAAGGACTCTGAATGTCCTGAGGTTCGGGGGCAGCGGGTACTCTTCCTTTAGGCTAGAGCGTTTGTGGTGGTGCACCATACACAAACGGTAAGGGAAGCTTGACTTATGTTAAGGCTCGAGGGGCCTTCTGGCACGACTTGTGCGACTAAGCCTAAAAGACTTGACGAGGAGTATCACATGCGACGATGAGGAGCACGGGATCTGAGCGAGGTACTTGCAGTGACCTCGACGACGTGAGGAGTGAAGCTAAGTTCTTTGGAGTATTGCGGAGTCACAAGACGCGTGACCTAAGGCAATCTGAGCTAAGTCGTTACAGCCGACTTAGAGGTGCGTGGGAGTAAAGCTGAGGCGTCCGAGTGACAACGAGGACGACGACAAGGTGAGACAAGGCGACTTGAGATAGCAGAGCTCAAGGCGTGAACAGGGGGAGTGGGGACAAGGGAAAGCAAGGTCAGGTCTTGATTGCGAAACTAAGTCAAGCTTAGGGCTTGACTGTGCGTAAAGTGGACTCCTTATATAGGAGTCCTACAGGGAATCACGTGTCACCTACTACCGAGTCATAACGAAGGTAGTAGAATGTCCAAGAACATTCCGTGCTAAGTATAGTACCAGAACGAGTCAGCACGAGTCAGGGTCTAAGTATAGTAACGGATCGATCCGCGGATCGATCAGTATGAGTCACAGTGCCAAGCAGGCCAAGAGGGTCATCAGTCAGCGCATTGCTGCACATCAGTCAGCAGTCCGTAAGCACGTACAGTAAGCAGTCGCTGAGTCACAAGGCAGGAGGTAAGCATAGTATCGTAAGCAGTCCACGTACGGGAGTCAACGGTCCGGCAGTCCGGGAGGGAAATCATAACAGGCTGCTTGTGCTGCGCTGGGGGTGTGGCTGGCATTGGTGTGGGCTGTGGCATGTTCATACTCGCTAGGAGCGATGTTTGTGTGTCTGTGCACCTGAGCTTGTTGCTCCAGCTGCTGGAGCTCATCATACTGCTACTCTGCCACATATTTGCAATGCCTATGTCACACGCTGCCATCACATCCATAGATTGGTACGTGTGGCGTTGGGCGAAACATTTGATTGATGGGTCTGACCTCAAGTCAGTGGAGCAATGGGCTAGAACGCCGTAAGCCTCACCATTAGGGTAAGCTTCAGGGGCAACCTCATTAGCAGTGGGTGCACTGCTCATCTCAACTCCGTCGACACTTGGGTCATCCACCTGACCATTGGCGAGCCAAGCCTCGCTATCACCAGTCCCAAGCCCAGGAATTACTATATCGACATCAGCCACAGCTGCAGGCCCAGCACTAAAATCGATGGGCACAGGCAGGGGTGGCGAGGGAGCTGCAATTGGTTTTGAGGGGGGGGGCGGGACTTCACCGGCATTAGCAAGGCCAACTCAGCCTTCAGCATCTCTGCAGCACTCAGGTTGGCCATTCGTATGGCAGCGCAATTTGCAACAACGTCACAATTTGAGCCGCTGAGAGCCCATGCTGCAGCACCAGCGTTATTGCATCTGTGTCTTTGATACCTCCTACACCAATGGAATCAGCCATTGCAGCAAAGTCACCTAGCCTATGAGGAGCATTTAGATTGGCTGTCAAATTCAGGCTTGGCGAGGGACCTGTCCCAGTACTTTGAACCTCCACTTTACGTCATTTCGCATTCTGATTCTGACGTTCTTCAGCTAGAGGTGGCTATGAACACTGCTCGGAGGATGACAAACTGGCTAGGCTTACATTCACGATGCCTCCTAAATATATCATCTTCACACCTTGCAAGACCCTCAAGAATAATCTGGGCACGATGCAGTACTAATTGACCATGGTTGGTGACGTAGCCACCCATTCTTGGGAGCTCACCTTTCCAAATTTTGAGCAAGGTATCAATCGCGCCCTCTCGAATCTCAAGTGATGGAAGATGGGGCAAGAAGTCATTGCCGACAAAGAATATTAAGAGTACCCAGTCATCAATCACCATCTCAAGATTAAATGGAAATGGTGCATGGGTAATGTTGAGTTCAAATCCCAAGTACTCACGCAGAATGCTGATGTCGAGGAAAATAAACGGTTTCTTCTCCTGGGGTGAGGGCTTTTGTATTTCCGACTTCAATGCAGTACATTGGGCAGCAAAGTGTCCTTCTTGGCCACAAAGATGACATGCTGTGGCACTGATGGAATTAGTGAACACATCCTCCCGCAGAACCCTAAAATAAGGCTCATGTGTCACCAGTGCGAGCATGATAAGATCAGCATCCTGCAGAGGTAACATGAGATAAATTGTCGGTAAGGCAAGTATTAGGGTCGTGTCCTTTATTCCTCCTTTGTTGACAAATGTAATCCATAATCTTGTGTTCACCTTCACTGGGGACACTAGTGTCTGAGATTATCACTTCAAGCTGGGTGAGGATGAGCAATCTAGAAGAGGGTCAGAATAAAATGTTTGACATACTTGCTTCCAACCAGGGTTGTTGTTCAACTTTTGGACAACCCAATACCACAGCGACTTGGCCAAAAGCTCCATGAAAGGCATACCTGGTGTGATAGCGTTAGAGTCCCATGCCTTCCTGTCCTTCTCATCTTCGCTTATAGTCTTCCCCATTGCTGGCAGTACTGGCTCTGGCACCGGCTCTGGCATCTCCAAATTGCCCAGCCACTCCATGACGTGGCCCTTTGCCACGCGCCTCTAGACGCACAGCCTCGTCATCTTGCACCTTGCGCTTGTCCTTGTCCTTCCGCTTCTGCTCTTTATCCTTCTCCCTGTCCTTTTCCTTTGAATCTGACTTGGCTGACTTGCATGAGCACGCCTTGTGCATTCCACGCTCACTACCCGACAAGGCACCTGCACCTTTGCCCTGCTGTTGCATCCAACCATCTGCATCCTCGTCTTCCCCCTCTACCGGGGGCAGAATGGATCATCGTCATCCACTATACTTTGCTTTCGGTGAGGGCATTGGCTTGAGTGCTAATACATCTGCCCCAACCGGTGTGGGTGGGGTTAATTGGGTAGGAGGGGGAGGGAAACCGAGCACGTGCGCGAGGTTGTACAGAGGTTGTGATATACGTGCCACACGAGCACCTTGGCCTGTTGCCTGCTCCAGTAGTGGAGCATACTGTGGCTGTTGGTATGGGAAAGGAGGGTGGAAATGGTCTGGAGTGCCCAATACAGGAAGGCCAGACGGCAATGTTGACAGTTCGGGGACAGGGCGATGGGAACCACAACGGGCTCTATATGGCGTTATAACTAGCTGTGTACTCAGAGGAGCTGAGATCAATTGCGGTAGTAGTGGTAGTGCGGCAAGCGGGGTGGGGTATGCATAAAAGGGAGACTGTGCCTGGTCTACGTAGGACATGGGCGATGTTGGGGAGGCTAGGCCAGGCGGCAGTGGTGATGTGGAAGAACTATGGTTCAGGTGAACATCTGAATATGTGTCCAGAGCTGGATATGGGTATGGTTCTGGAGGTGGCGGAGGCAGGGAAGTGCGATGAAATACTGCAGCTGGTAGCTCCAGCACAATATCCTTGCTACACGCCAACCCTTGCATTAGCATACATTTGTCAAGGAAATAAGATACATCACACCTGCTGAGAGGCATAGCTATCTGCATGGCGACAATGCCGCAGACCTCGAACAATGAAGGGGTGTGCCTTTTAAAGACATCTGATTTGTCTTCATCCTCATCTGCATCACTGCCATGCCACGGGTGCGCAGAGATGGTGTGGGCAGTACGTGGGATGTCGAACATGAGCTGTGCAATACCCTCAGCGCCCAGGTGGGCAACGTATTCAGGCCCATGGATAGCAATGCTTGCAAGTGTGTGTGAGATTTGTAATGGGGACAGTATCTTCCTGCCTGTGGTGTTGGCCAATGTCGGTAGATGTAATCGGCGACTGAGGGCAATGTGTAGACCTGTCATCTATCCTGCATCATCAACGCGTGTGAGAAAGATGAGACTGGGAATATGAATGAGGGGACACACTTTCTTTGGGCCAGGACTTCCATCAGCAAGGTTGGCATCGAGCTCACGAATCACGGTTGACAGCCCTTTGAGATGCACATTGTTTGCTGCAGCGCGAGCCTCTCGGAGAGGTCGTACGCGTGCTGATAGTCTGCGAGTAAGCTGTGGTTGAGGAACACCATGGGGTCATCTGGCTGTGTGGGCACAGGGAGGGTGTGCAGTGCCTCGACGATATCACAAGTGCGCTTGGCTTCTGAGGCAAGTAAGGGACCCGGCGGGAGCACTGTGAGAGCGTCGAGGAGCGTGGTGAGGAGGATGTGGAACGCGTTGGGGAGGTCGGCTCTCGTTTGCAGGAAGAAAAATTCCCAGTCGCCAGGCCTGCACATGGGTACACCCGCCACAGGTAGGTACAGGCGTCAGTCAATCAGAGAGGGAGGGGCATGGTGGTGGTTCAGGAGGACAAAGCTGGTCCATCTGGGTTGTGAAGGATGTGTTGTCTGGAATAATTTTGGTTGATTGCAAGCTAGGCACATCCATAGCACCTGTTGACACTGTCAACTCAGACGATGAGGCAGATGGCACAATTTGGGCCTCGTGTGCATTGAGGTCGTGGCGAAGAGCTTTGGGGAGCCATTCGAAGATTTTCTGTACCTCTTCAAAATTCCTTTGAAGTTCTAAGGCCTCTACGCATACGAAATCTAACAGGAAGCTGATAATCCAAGTCGTGTTAATATGCGGGTGGCACACAAGTTGTAGCTGTGATGCTCACCTCGTTGAGTTTGCCTCAATTCCTGCTTTCAAAATATTTATCGCCTCCTCCATCTTGCCAATGCTGTTGGTCCAAACATATGCCATATACCTGACAGAATCTCTCAGTTTGAGTGGACGCTTGACGCAACCTCAGCTCACCAAATCTTGCTGAAAAAGCGCATGTGGATGACCTCCTTATGGTATACACCCTGGGTGTGTGTAGCAAAAGTGTTGTGATCTTGTTCATCAATCTCCTGTGCGTTGCTCTCTTCCCAGTGCAAATAACCCTTCCATGTGCCAACCAGTGCGTGTTCTGCAGCATTGAATTGTCACAGCTACAAGGGACTGTGGCTCGAAGTGAGCTTGCTTTGTATCATGTGGTTGTGCGAATGACTTCCTTTCGAGGAAGGTGGTGCTTAGATAAGTGACATGTGACCATTGAGTTCCAAGGTGTGACCGTAAGCGTTATAGCACGCTTTACTTAGCTTCAGGACAGCTTACTAAGCCTGGAGCGGTGGTAGAGATAAGGATGAGGAGGGGGAGGTCACACAACAAGAGATCTTTATCACAACTTGTATTCTGGGACTTAAGTTGAGACTGGGGCTCTCAACTTCGCACATTGTTACTACTTATACACCTTGACTAGTAAGAGTCAGGGATGAGTCATCTAGGTATGCTATGAGTCAATCTGAAGCACTAGGAGTCACGCATGCCACGTCGAGTTGCACACAGTTGTGCATGAGTCACTAACAGTCAGAGAAGGCTGTCACATGGTTTTAAGTCATGTGACAGTAAGTACTGGGACAAAAAACCAAAACGCAGAATGCAGGGCTGCAAACCATAACACCACCCCCTCTTCTAGGCAGGTGTGCCATCACATGCCAGTCCAGTCCGTAGGTATACAGTAGTGCATTGTAAGATTCATAGAAGTCTTCAAAGTGGGACAAGAAATGAGTCCCAATCTAGCTCCTCGCCATAGATCTCACGCACCCAATCCAGATCCACCACACTACCCTCCTCTGCATATTCGAAGTCCAGGATCTTATTTACGCCGGAGACAGGGCAGGCGGTGCCAATGAAGCGGTGTCCGATGTGGACACCACAGCAGTCTGGCTCGCAACAGTTGTGGGGGGTGTTGCAGTGGAAGGACCAGTGTCCCTCCATGCCGCAGAATCCGCAGGTCTTCCACGAAGGGCAGTCTTTGTACTTGTGGTCTACCCCATCTTGTCTGCACTTCCCACAGTAGAACGTTGCCATCTTGCAGCGTATCTCCCTCTTCTTGCATGGTGCGCAGGTCCTTGGTGCTGCCCCTGCCGCCTTGTTAGCTCGCTTCACCTCTGCCCTTCTCAGAGCTCGCTCCACCTTATGACTACCACTCCCTCGCTGTGGTGCAGGACTGACGTTGCAGGGATGTGTGCAGTCGTGATGTTCGTCACAAATCCATGGTTGTTGACAAGCAGTACCACCTGCAGCAGCGATGGTGCTGCTGCAGTCGTCGCAGCCGTAGGTGTGTTGTGGGGGTTGGGCAGGTGCGATGGGTTGATCATGGATCGTCCGCCCCGGGTTGAGTATCGTGGCGGTGGGACTGATCAGGGAGAAGAGGAGGGAGGTGTCAGTGAATGCATGCTCCGTTCCGGGTGGCAGAGGCGTGTGGGGGCCACTGATGGCCAGAAGGTGGAAGGCCGCCGAGAAGGCCTGGGTGAGTCCCCACACCTGTTGCTCACTGGTGATAGTGAGGGCGTCCTGTGCAAGTGGCGTGCTGGGGTTGTCAGAGGAGCTGACACTTGCTGATTCAAGCGAAGGCGGTTGATCAGAGCCTCTATTGGTGGTGTTGCTTCCCTCCGAGGTATGGGAGCCACTGTCATTCATGCACTGGCGCACTGTCATGAACGGCGTGTCCTGGTGGGTGTTGATGAAGATGAGTTCTCCTGGGGGATAATGAAGCTCGTCGTTGGCATAGATGGTGAGGGCGGCGAGTTCTGATATGGAGGAAGCTGGTCAGTCATCGGTCATTCTACAGGTTCTGATGTGGATGGGAGGATAGTGGTTGTTTGTCTGCAGTTCTTTCTTTCTTTTGTATTTGAGCGTTCGTATGGCCATGGGTTTGCGCCGGTAGTAGTCGGCGATGAGATCGGGTGCGTGCACGTCCTCTGCCGGTTCCCAGCTGTTGTGAGCCTTTGAATACCCTTTCCATGATAGTAAGTATTGCAATTTCTTCCAGTGTCCCACGCATTGCAAGTTTTCGACGTGTTTGACTTCATATTCTTCTGTTCCCTCAATCAATTCAGGTGCTGGTTGTGGGAAGTTGTCCCCATGTTCTAGTGTTTCTTGGTGGGGCGTAAGCAGGGATGCGTGAAAGACATTGTGAATTTTCCAATGAGGTGGGAGCGCCAGACGGTAGACTACTGGTGAGATGACATCAGTGATTTCGAAGGGTCCGTATCTTTTGGGTGCGAGCTTAGCAATCAGGTGTGAGAGACGCAAGTTGCTGCCCTTGAGCCACACTTTATCGCCCACTCCATAGGGCTTGAAGTGGCGTTGTCCCTTTTGCCGTTCAGATCGTTGTTCAAGTATGTGTTGGGCATTCTTGATTGCAGTTGTTGCGCGTGCGCGCATGCTCGAGCCAGTCTTTTCATTCCTGTACCACAGGTATCTTGGTGTGATGGTTGGTGATGTGTAGTGTTGGTGTATGTCCGATTAGGAGTTCATATGGTGTTGCTTGTGCAGTTTCATTCGTCCAGGTGTTATGGACAAACTGGGCCAAGGGCAACAGTTGCGCCCAATCATCCTGCTCCACGTTGCCATAAATATGGAGGTATTGTTCTACACGTTGATTTGCTCGTTCAGATTGCCCATCTGTCTGGGGGTGGAACGCGGTGCTAATGTTTTGGGAGACCCCCAGAAGCGCGCAGAGTTCCTTCATGATTGCAGCCATGAATCGTGGATCCTGGTCGGAGATGACGTGCTGCGGCACCCTGTAGAATGGAAAGACGCGTTCAGTGTAAATGCGCGCCATTCCCAGGGCGTCAATTGTTTTGTTGCATGGGAGGAATATGGCTGCTTTTGAGCATCTATGGTCTACGATCATGAGAATTGAATCGTATCCCTGCGACACTGGTAGGTCAGTTATCAGGTCCCAGCTGATAGTATGAAACGGGGTTGCATCTTGTTCTACTCCGATCAGCGCAAGTGGTGGGCATGGTCTCACGGTGTTTGGTTTGGTGGATTGGCAAGTGGTGCACCCCTTGATGTAGGCGGTGACGAATGCCTTCATCATGGGCCACCAGAAGTCTCTAGCAATCGCGTGCAGGGTGTTCCCAATTCCCGGGTGTCCTGCTGTATTGTGGTTGTGGTACATCTGTAGAACTTTTTGTAGTAGTTCTCTCCTTTCTGGTACTACTAGACGTGCGCGGTAGTACCATCATCCTTGTGCTTTGTTGAATGTATTTTCCTTTTCAAGTTCCTTCATTTGGTCCTCTTCTTCTTGCACCTCACAGATCTTTCATTCTAGATCGATGATCTCTGTGGCGCAGACGAATAGGCGGTCTGGCAGCACAGTGATGTCCATGTTGTCATCTGCACCCGTGTCGTGGTCCAGTCGGCATGAGAGGTGATCAGCATGGTTATTTTTCCCTGGTTTGTGCACTAGTATGAAGTTGTAGTTGGCCAGGTTGCCTAAGTATCACGCCACATGTCAGTTGATACACTGCGGGTGGCAGTAATACTGTAAGTTTGCATGGTCAGTGTACACGGTGACAGGATGTGGCAAGGAGAGGAGAATGTGCCACCATCCTTGTAGCCCACAGATGACCACCAATAGTTCTCGATCGTGGACATCGTAGTTTTGTTCCGTGGGCATAAATGAGTGTGAAAGGTTCCCTACTGGGCGGAGATGTCTGCGGTCATCTTTTTGTGCCAAGATTGCCCCTGTTGCGAATTGCGAGGCATCCACCTCAAGGAAGAAGGGTCACTCATAGTCTGGTCACTGGAGGACCGGGTTGCTGGTTACTGCATGGACTAGTCTTTCCATTGCTTCTGTGCACTCATTGGTCCATTCGAATGGTGTGTCCTTTTGGAGCAATGCATTGATTGGTCTGGTGATGTGGGCATAACCCGGGATGAATGCGTGGTGATAGCCAAAGACTCCTAGTGTGGAGCGGACTTGTTTCACTGAGCTCAATCGGCGCAGCCAGGCTGCCAATCCATCTTGCTTAGTTGGGTCAATCCAGATTGTGCCGTGTTCCACCACAATTTCTAGATAGTTGATCGTTGTTTGCTCGAACTGGCACTTGGCTAATTTCAAAAATAGTGATTCTTGTTCTAATAGGTTCAGTACTGCGTGGACCACTTCCCGGTGTAGCGTGCGATCATTGGGTGTCGCGATCAAGATATTGTCCATGTACACAAACAGGAGCCCTTCATACCATCGCTTGAGGGGGGCGAAGATGCGGTCCATGAGCCGCTGGAAGGTTGCAGGTGAGTTTGTGAGTCCAAAGAACATTACGTTTGGGAGGTATAGGCCGTAGGGCGTCTTAAAGGCAGCCTTCCACCTGTCTTCTGGTTTGATTCGCACATTGTGGTACCCCCATCGGATGTCTAATGCCGTGAACAGTTCCTTCCCTTCTAACTCTTCTAGGATTTGTTCTATGCGCGGTATGGGGTATACATCGCGTATCATCCATTTGTTCACTTCTCGATAATCCTGTAGTGGGCACAATGTTCCATCTTTTTTGTGGGTAAAAAACCATGGTGTCGACCATGGTGAGTCCCCTTCCTCAATGTATCCTAACTCTTTGTTTTCTTTCAAGAATTCCTGCGTTGCTTCTAGTTCCATTTTCTAGTTCCATTTGCAACAGTGGGTATACTTTACAATTGATCGTTGCAGGCGCTCCCTCTTTGAGCTTAATTGTGTGATCTTCCAGTCTTGACAGTGGGAATCTTTTCACGGCTTCCTCCGAGAACACAACCACATGTTGCTGGTACTCTGCCAGGATTGTGGGGGAATCCTTCTTTTGCTTACGCTTGTTTGCTTCTATCGCCCATTCTTGTGCAAAATTGGTGCATGCTATGCTTATTGCTTTGGCTTCTCTTTCCCTTTTGCACCATATTTGCCATGCAAATGGTATCGTTTCAAATCGGACTTGTTCACTGGCCGTTCCTTTTTCCCAATCGATATTGGGATTGAAGGCATGGAGCCATGGATAACCTAGGAGAATTCGGTCATTGCCCAGGTTTGTCACATAGAATTTCTGTAATTTTTGTTTTTTTCCTTGCCTGATCCTTAGGATACAAGCTTCTTCGATCATTCCCCTCTGGTTGTCAGTCCTGTCAACATTTATTACTTGTTGTGGGACTTTTAGTTTTCATGTGGGGAGGCGCCACCGTACTGCCGTGCAGTAGTCAATGAAATTTTTGGTTGCGCTGCTGTCGATCAGTGCTCATGCTTCAGCCGTTTGCAGCATGCTTTGGTGTTAAGGCTCGAGGGGCCTTCTGGCACGACTTGTGCAACTAAGCCTAAGGGACTAGACAAGAAGAGTCACGTGCGACGATGAGGAGCACGGGACCTAAGCGAGGTACTTCCAGTGACCTCGACGACGTGGAGAGGGAAGCTAAGTTCTTCGGAGTATTGCGGAGTCACGAGACGCGTGACCTAAGGCAATCTGAGCTAAGTCGTTACAGCCGACTTAGAGGGGCGTGGGAGTAAAGCTAGAGCGTCCGAGCGATGGCGAGGACGACGACAAGGCGACTTGAGATAGCAGAGCTCAAGCGCAAGGCAAGGGAGGTGGGCAAAGGTCAACTCTCGATTGGAAAGAGAAGTCAAGCTTAGGGCTTGACTGTGCGTAAAGTGGACTCCTTATATAGGGGTCCTACAGGGAATCACATGTCACCTACTACCGAGTCATAACGAAGGTAGTAGAATGTCCAAGAACAATCCGTGCTAAGTATAGTACCAGAACGAGTCAGCACGAGTCAGAATCTAAGTATAGTAACAGGTCGATCCGCGGATCGACCGGTATGAGTCACAGAGCCAAGCAGGCCCAGAGGGCCATCAGTCAGCAGTCCGTAAGCACGTACAGTAATCAGGCTATGAGTCAGCGGACAAGAGGCGTAAGCACAGTATCGTAAGCAGTCCACATACATGGGTCAACGGTCCGGCAGTCCGAGAGGGAGATCGTAACATTTGGAAGGTAATTGGTATATTCAAAGCATTCTTCATACTGATATATACAGAGTCTACATGCATGGCTATTGCCCTGACCAAGGCTGTGTGGGTCGGGCCGTCTAAAAATCCACATCATCAACGATTATTTGGTCCAGAAGGTGAGTTTTGTCTTCTTTTGACATATTCATGAGGGTTTGATAGGCTGCCTCGACTTGGTTGATTTTTGGTGCCTCTTCAACTTCCGTTACACGCGCCATCATCTGGCTGTGCTGGGTACTGTTGAGTGCAGGGCCATTGGTGCGTGGTTTGTTCCCTTTCTTCGGGCATGCCTTTGACATGTGTCCCTGGGCTTTGCAGAAGAAGCATTGCCCTTCGGCATGCAGTTTCTTGCATTTGTTGTCGTTCATTGGCGTCATTTGGGCTGCATCGACGTCCATTGCATCTGGGTTGTGGCATCTTTGCTGGTTTCGGTCTCTGTTGAGCGCTTGCTTCCATCGGTTTTGGTCATCTGCTTGGGAATTGTAGGGCGTGCCCCATGTTGCGCGTGTTTCCACATACGCGGCGTGTTGCTTGTGCATGGTGTTGACCCAGTCATCGAATGTGACTGGGTGTGGTGCCGTACGTTCTATGATGGCACGTCCCAACCCTTGCTTTAGACCTCTCTTGAAGATGTATATGGTGCCCTGGGAGTTCCTTTCCCAGCCAGTGGATAGTGCCAGGTGTTTGAACGCAGAGACATAGCTGTCAAGGTTGTCTCCCTTCATGGTTAAGCTAAGTAGTTGTTGCATGGTGTCTTCCTTTTTTGTTGTGTTGGTATACACGCTAAAGAACATTCTTTTGAAGTTCTCCCAGTGGTTCTCATCATCGGGGTTGCCGCCAGCGGCCATTAGGTTGTGGAATTCCGCCGTGCGCACCATTACCCAGTCGTTTATTTTTGGTCCCTTCATGTAGGACAGGCACATGAGGATCCTATTGTAAGGTACCCTCATTGTCTCATGGTTTCTGTTAATCATATGGTACAGGGAAAATTCTTGAATGAATACATCGCTCTTGTTTCTTGAGCCGTTGAAGATTTGTGGTGCACTGCCATTCAGGGATCGTCTGTTTGGTGCCGGGGCAGCAGCTGCAGCAGGTGCCGCAGTGGCTGCGGGGGCAGGTCCTCCAGGAGGACCGCCTCCACCTCCGCCTGGTGCTCCTCCTCCAGGTTGTCCGCTGCTGCCACCTCCACCTCCTGGCAGTCCACCTCCACCACCTCCTGGTGCTCCACCGCCTCCGCCTCTGCCACCTCCACCTTGCTGGATGGGGTGTTGTTGTTGGATAGGTTGGGTAATGGTAGTGGCGATGGTTGCGCTACTGATTTGGAGAGGCACGGTGAGGGGGTGCGTCGCTGGTGGCATTGTCATTGCTGTTTGTATGGTTGTCATGCTGCTAGATGGAAATAGTTTTGGTTCAGAGGCTTTTATGAGGAAGTCTGCTATTTCTTGTTCGGGTTCTAGGTCTTCTCTGATGTTGGCAGTGCTAGGGTCTAGTGACAATTCTGTCTGGATGTTTGCTGTTAGGTTGATTGTGTCAAAGTTGTAGTCGAGGTGTTGTGAGTTTTTGCTGCTCTTAGGTGATTCTGTTGTGGGCATGCATTCTTCATCAGTCACTGGATTGGTGCTTAGTTTCTCTTCGATGGGGGAAACTTGTGGGCATGCAAAGCTTGGTCCAGTGAGGGGTTCTACAAGCACTCCTAGTCCGAGTTTTCTTCGTTCTTCCTCAGTGATTTGCCAATTGTACTGTGAAATGTAGTTGTCGCTTGCTTCAGACCAGTATATGTTGTACCAGTATCCATGGATGTTTTCTACCGCAAATTCACTTCCTTGGTATTCCATGAAGTATGTGTTTCTTTTCCCGTCACTGTATTCTTTCCAGTGAGCTGTTCCTAATGCTTCTCTTGGGAGGTTGTCTGTTTTCCTCCTGAGGATCTGGAATGCAGTCCCATCATTTGGGAAGTTAATCCATAGTGTTGCCATTGTGAAATATCATTATGTATTCACACACGGCCATGTTCTAGTCAAGATGGGGAGTCTCAACTTATGTCACAGCTACAAGGGACTGTGGCTTGAAGTGAGCTCGCTTCGTATCATGTGGTCGTGCAAACGACTTCCTTTCAAGGAAGGTGGTGCTTAGATAAGCGACACGTGACCATTGAGTTCCAAGGTGTGACCGTAAGCATTATAGCACGCTTTACTTAGCTTCAGGACAGCTTACTAAGCCTGGAGCGGTGGTAGAGATAAGGATGAGGAGGGGGAGGTCACACAACAAGAGATCTTTATCACAACTTGTATTCTGGGACTTAAGTTGAGACTGGGGCTCTCAACTTTGCACATTGTTACTACTTATACACCTTGACTAGTAAGAGTCAGGGATGAGTCATCTAGGTATGCTATGAGTCAATCTGAAGCACTAGGAGTCGCGCACGCCATGTCGAGTCGCACACAGTTGTGCATGAGTCACTAACAGTCAGAGAAGGCTGTCACATGGTTTTAAGTCATGTGATGGTAAGTACTGGGACAAAAAACTGAAATGCAGAACGCAGGGCCGCAAACCGTAACATGAATGTTGGCTTGGGAGGAAGGTAGAGATAAGGGTGAGATGGAGAGGATGGTGGTGGAAGGGGGAAAAGTGGGCCTAGGTGGCACTGGAGCTGGCAAAGACCACACATACTTGCATGTATGAGGGCAAGAGATCGCTCAGAAACTTTTTTGCCTGTGTGTGTGACTATGGGTAAGTGATGCTCCTGCCATACGTGAGATTAGCACTTGCCATGATTTGGTTGAGATTGTTTTCAAATGTTTCTGGCTCTGACCAAAGGGTTTCGACATTTTTGAGGGGGATTTACACAGCACAATGATCAATGAACACATTGACAAAAGGCTAGGCCCTCAGGAAATGACAGGAATCATTTCCCTGCCTGCACACATGTCATGTTCACTACTCTGGATGAGTTGCGTTGCAGTACTGGCAGTGGTTATGAGGAAGACAATTTATGAGTCTGGGCCTGTAGTTACGCAGTGATGTAAATACGTATGCTACCTAATACGGTAGCGACAACTTCAGTTATCGGTCAGAAAACTAATATTATAAGTCATAAGTACCTAATACGGTAGCGACAACCTTTGAGGTGGCGCGTCAGCCAAAACAGGTAGCGTATGACGTAAGTAAATACTCACTTCAGTTATCGGTCAGAAAACTGAAGTGACAGGGCGCGAAAAGAGTCCTTAAATACATAACAATGAGTGTAGTATCAGCCGAAAAGCTTCGGACTTGTATCAGAGAGTAAATGAGTGTTATATGAACTAATATGAAGCAATAAAGCGTAGAGAACGAATGGAGAACGTGAAAGCTTTCAGTGTCTTTGATCATAACATACGGACTTATCTAATCTAAGATATCGGAGCGGTAGTGCCATGCGGATAACCGCGCTGTCCCGGTCCCCAAATCCGGGCCGGTCCAACAGGGCCAACAAATGCTATGCACCAGATCCCAATGCGGCTGCACTGCCGCCATTCCCCCAGCACAATTCCAATTTGTTCATGGCCCTGTAAACTCACGTTTTGCCTGGCTCTTTGGTCCTGAGCTCTTATCTTGACTTGTCTATGCTACTCTATAGTACCTAGCTTGGGTGCCCCTCTTGTGCTTGCATCTTGGCTTGACCATTTGCCCATCTTCGGTCCAAATAGGATGGCTCTGCTTTACTGTGACCCTTCAAACTGATGCATGCACTTGGCATGTGTATTCTGACCCCTCACAAGTACATAGGAGGCCTTCTTTGCTAACAGTACTAATGCCTATGGGTATTGGGGGTCGGGAAGTACAGTATAGTACTTTCTAGCCCTCTTGTTCAGCCTCAGGTTCCTCCTCAGCCGCATCGAGGTATGTCAGTAATTTTAACCCGATTGCAAACCACCAGTCTGTTTCAGTCCCATCCCTGTGGTACAGCTTGTACTGTGGATCTGGTGCCATCATTACAACTGAATGGATTCTCTTTGCATCAACATCGGGAAAAACTTACTTTGTTAATTGTGGTTAGCGAGCAGATAATATGATTAATTTAGCCGAGATCGTTCGGATTAACTTGATTAACTTGACCAGTTAAATGAGCTTACCCCCCCATAGGCTAAGCTTAACCTAACAATAATCAAGTGTTAATTGAAATCCAGGCATTAATCGATATTAATCACGCGTTAATTGGCATTCAGGCATTACAGTAATCATGCGTTAATCTCGTCAGAGATCCCATGTATTTGGTGGCTAGAGAATCCTAATTTATGATGTAATAACGGAGTAATCGTCCAAGTCCAATGGCCAAATAAGATCATATCATGAAATTACAATGATGAAAATAATGAAATAAGTGACACAAGTTGCACGACGCAGCAAGCATGGGTATATAGAGGGAACCATTGTTGACTGCCAAGAAACTGTCAGTGCTGTGCTGTTGAATGATAAAAACACGTACAGGGGACCCAACAGAACCTGTCATATTGAGAATCATGTTCCTACCAACGTGTGGACATGTAGTTGTAGGACGGATCGATGAGCGGGAGGCCGAGCACCTGTGCGAGCCGTGAGGGGTTGTGTGTCTGTATACGCAGGGTCAGTGAGAGCACAGGTGTGAGGGGGGGGAAGTTGGGATGCAACGCAGGGGGTGGGAGAGCGCACGGGAAAGAACCTAGGAAGGTGCAATGTCCTTCACCACGACATTGTACTGCTCCTTGCAGCAATCCCGAGCACAGTACTCTTTCCGTGGTCTTCAGGTTTGGGCACGAGCAGCGACGCAACGAGGCCCTTGACCTTGCGCGTGTCAAATCCCAGTGATGTGTAAATCAAGCTGTGACAGCGTCGAGCACTGCATCACGTCCCTGTTGTATCATATTTAGCACCTGTTCATCGGGCCATCCTCAAGAAGCCCAAAACATGCACCTATGTAGAGTGCATAGTAGATTGTTGGCCTTGAACAGTGCCGCCGGTGCTGGTGCCACTGGTAGTGGTGCTGCCAGCGTTGCTGCCACCGCCACCACCGTCCTAAGAGGGAGAAGATGGACTTTGACACGGTTACGAGGGACCGTGGCTCAAAGCGAGCTCTAGTGTTTAAAGGTCCGGTCCATAGGACCGGAAAATAACCGGTACCGGACCGGACTTTGAACCGATGTGAACCGGACCGCCGGTCACGGTTTGCCCAATTTGGGGTAGTTTCCGGTCCGCGGTTCACTCAATTTCTATGTATAGTATAAACCGGCCAAAACCGGTAATAACCGGTTTGAACCGGCAATGCCTGCCACGTCAACCACCACCACCACCACCTGGTCCTCAACGCCGACGCGGGCAGCGACAACGATGGCCGACGGGGCGACAACAGGCAAGAACGGCTCTAGAGGCGAATGCCTCTCGAGTCTACAGGTTTGTTTGACTTTTTTTTGATATCTCTGACATATTGTATCTCTAGGGATCACTACTTCTCGCCCTCCCGGGCCTCTGTTTCTCCTGTAACAACGGCAACAACAAGGGCTGGAGCGACGGCAGCGGCGGCGATGGGGCTGCGGCGACGGCGACGCAGCTGCATTGACAACTGCGACTCGGCTGCATCGACCGGCGACGCAGCCGCATCAACGAGGGCAACGCGGCAGCAACGACAGCGGCGACGCGGCTTCATCGATGGCAGCGATGGCGGCGACGCAGCTGCAATTGACCGCAGCGACGGCGGCGATGCAACAGCGACCGCATCGGCGGCAGTAGCGACCGCATCAGCGACGCAGCAGCGACCGCATCGGCGACGCAGCAGCGACCGCATTGGCGACGCAGCAGCGACTGCATCGGCGACGCAGCAGTGACCGCATCGGCGACACAGCAGCGACCGCATCGGCGGCGCAGCAGCGACCGCATCAGCGACGCAGCAGCGACCGCATCGGCAACGCAGCAGTGACCGCAGCGGCGATGCAGCGGCACGGCTGCAGCGACCGCATCGACAGAGTTGACCACACCCGCAGCGACCACAGCGACGTGCCGGCAGCGATGGCATCGACCGCATCGACCGTAGCTATGCAACCGCAGCGACCCCAGCGGCACGGCACGACCGCATTGACTGCAATTATGCAGCCGCAGCGACCCCAGCGGCACGGCACGACGATGGCATCGACGACGCCACCGACCGCAACTACGCAGCTGCAGCGACCGCAGCGACGTGGCTGCAGCGGCACGGCTGCAGCGACGCGGCTGCAGCGACGGCGGCGGCATGGTGGCTGCGACGTGGCGGCAGCGATAGTACCGAGTGCAGCTACGCAGCACGTCGACGAAGCGACAGCACACCCTTGTACTTCAACTTATTGTACAGTACTGTAATAATATAATATATTGTTTTTTTGAGTATCCCTGAAGTCAGCCCTTGTCCGTGTGAGTCTTGATATTGAACGCGTGAATGAAAACCGGTCTAAACCGCACATGGAACTGATCTGAACAGGTCATTAACCGGTTCCAGTTTAGACTGAAATAGACCAGTTTTGACAATTAGACCGAACCGATATTGACCGGTCACAGTCAGTTCGGTCCGGTTTTCATTAAAATTTTGTCCACCCCTGACCGGTTCCGGTTCCGGTTCAATGGCAATCAGGCCCGAAAACCGGACCGGACCGGACTTTAAAACACTAGCAAGCTCGCGTTCTTGTCACGTGATTGAGTAGGCACTACGCGTGACCTAAGTCGTCTGGTATTGCACGTGATCCTGGGAAGGATGATCACGTGGTATCTTGTTGGAACGAAGTGAGGCCGAGGTGCCCGAGGCCAAGATGCCCGAGTACTTGGTTCCGGTAGGTCCTTTGCAAAGGAGCCTTTCTGTGACGTTACACGTGTTATAGCACACGCGTCAAGCTTCGATGTGGCTTACTAAGCCGGAGCGGTGATAGAGATGAAAGGAAAAGGAAGTTGCTTAGTCACAAGTGATTGCAGGAGGGATTCAACTCATATTAGAGACGAAGTTGAGACTGGGGATTCCAGCTCAACTTCCTACTGCTTTTATACTACCCTACCTAGTCACAACGAGTCATAGGTAGGAGTCAACAAAGAGTCAGTAGTGCTCACCAAGAGTCACTACTATGAGTCGTGTACAGTCGCGACGACTCAGAGGGAGTCGCCATGAGTCGCTATCAGTCGCGTCGCGTTGCGTCTCAGTCACGAGGAGTCATCGCATCACATGACATATGGTCATGTGACAGCTGGTAGTCCGAGTCGCGTCACATGATATCTTATCATGTGACAGTACAGGTCACGGGTCAGAGCCCGAATGGTGCGTCAAGTAAGGGAAAGGGAAAGAAACCGTAACACCACCCCCTCTTCTAGGCGGGTGTGCCATCACTCGCTAAGTCCAGTCCATAGCTGTACAGTAAGCAGAAAGAGCCCTAGAGTGGCTCAAGAAATGAGTCCCAGTCCAAATCCTCACCATAGATGAGGGTTGCGCGTTCTAAGTCCACCTCGCTCCCATCCTCCGCGTAGCCAAAGTCCAGGTTCTTCATGATACCAGACACGGGGCAGACTGCGCCCATGTGCTGGTGCCCAACGTGGACTCCGCACCGGTAGACCTGGCACTTGAGGTGTGGCGTGGGACAATCGAAGCCCCAGTGCCCGTTTTGGTTGCAGAAGCCGCAGACCCGCCACAGGGGGCAGTTCTCGTACTTGTGGTCCACACCATCGGTGCGGCATCTCCCACAGTAGAATGACGCCAATTTGCGGCGCGGCTTCTTCGACTTCCTCATCCCGGCGGTCTTCCTCACTCCGGCGCTTGCCTTAGTACCACGGCGCCTTCGCTGTGCCGGAGGACTGACGTTGCTGGGACATGTGCCGTCGCTATGTTGGTTACATACCCCCTGCTGTTCACCAACAGCACTACTTGAAGGAGCAAGGGGGCTGTCGGGGATACTGGGGGCTGTGAAGAGTTGTGCGGGTTCCCAAAGGCTTGGGGCCGCATCATAGACCGTCCGCCCCGGGTTGCATAGGGCGGCGGCAGCACTGAGGGGTCCAAAGAATCGTCCCTCGTCAAGTCCACTATAGTCCTCTCTGGGTGGAGGAAGCGCATAGGGACCGGCAACTGCCGGGAGGCCAAGGGCCTGGTCAAGGGCACGGGCAAGTCCCCATGCCTCCTGATCGGTGGTGGTGGCGTAGGCCATGTGCGCCTGTGGCGCGGCGGGATCGTCGCCGGAGCCGACGCTCGACGATTCGAGCGACGGTGGTGGTGTGCTGGTGAATGAGTTGCCCCGCGAGGCGCTGGCTGTGCGACCATCCGTCCTCCAGGGCGGTGAACCAGGCGGGGTTCGAAGGGGGTTGACAAAGATGAGCCCCACTGGATAGTGGGGTTCATCGTAGGCGAAGGGGGTGAGACTAGGTATGCCGGCAGACGGTGGGCCATCTGTCATGCTCAAGGTTCTAATACAGAGGGGATTAGCGATGGAATGGGCAGAGATCTGTCGCACAGAAGCAGCTGTGCAGGCATCCATGCTGGCTTTGGCGGGTGTCGTGTGTGTGGGCTCCAGGGACAAAGATGGTAGCAAGTGGGGATGCGAGGAAGCGGAAGGTGCGGTAGTTGGGAGGTCTCGGGTATTCTTCCTTGAGTGAGTACATTCACCGGGGAAGATGAGTGCTCTCCATCTTTCCTTCGCGCTTTTAAGTGTTCGCACTGCTGAAGGTTTACGCCTGTGGTAGTCTGCGATGAGGTCTGGTGCATGCACATCCTCAGCTGCTTCCCAACTGTCGTGAGCCCTGGAATATCCTTTCCAAGCCAAGAGGTACTTCAGTTTCTTCCATCGACCCACGCTGTTACGCGTAGTCCTCACGCGTATCGTAATTGGACAATAAGCCCAAGGATCGGGGTTTAGAAGAAAGAGGGGAAAGGAGTAGACGCTTCGTATAGGACTAGTATTGCTTCAGAAGAACAAGCTTAGAGTCGACTACGTAGTGAAGTCCTCCTTATATACGTAGGTGCGTGAGAGTGAGTCACCATAAGTAATATGTATCACGAGTCTCGGAATGCAGTCGCTATCCCTCAGCCTAATCGTACAAGTATAGGTAAAGAGAAAGTGGTAAAAACGGTAACACTACCCCCTTATAATGTCCCAAGTCGTCCCGACTTGTATGGTATTCAGATGTCTTCGCCATCGAAAATGGGTACATACTCCTCATTACCGGTCTCGATATCCGGCGCAGGTGAAGTGATGCATGTAAAGAGGGGGATGGGAATCGGCTCATCGACATGTACAATTGTCGCTGGTTCCGGTGTGAACGGACGACCGGCCCATTGGAGTCGCGCTAGTAGCTGCGCACGTGCGTCTTCGTCGACAGTGGTGTCGTCAACGCGCGGGATGGTCTGATCTTGGAGGCGGGTGTAAAGCGTGCGATAGGCGTTGGCGGCCTCCAAGCGGTCGATTGATTCGAGGAATTCCATCCTCTGTGCGGTGAAGCGGTTGCGCAACAGGAGTGCGGCTCTTTCTGCCTTCCTCAACTGAGCTTCAGCCTCCCTGAGCTTGGCTTGGGTTCCGGTCATCTCTTCTCCTAGGTAACAGTACCACACGACTTCTCCTTGAAGGAAGGGGTCCGAGATGTCTCTCAAGACTTGATCCAGAAGGTGAGCGAATCCCCGGTTGTTCTCGAAGAGGGCTTGTTTCCCAGGTGTGACGGGGCTATGGTATCCTTCTCCAGGCTTGGCTCTCAGGGGGATCATGAACACCGGCTGTCCCTTGCCCATGGTGAGACGAGCGTGTGGGGTGTCTCGCATCATGTTGAAGTGCACAAATTTGGCCTTCATGCGCTTGCCGTGGATGTCGGTGATGGGATCTTTAATGCAGTGTGGGCTTCAAGACTTATTTTTGATGAAGGGTGGTCCCAGATGCGTGTATGGGTTAGCGGCGTCAATGAGGTTGTCGTTGCTGACGAACAGGAGGGCAGGGGTTGGTGGTGTCATGCGTGCGAGGAGAGTGGGTTGGGATGGCTCTGGCGAGGCGGAGCATACATGGTAAGAGGGCAAGCGAGGGGCGAGTACTGTGGGGACGGTGAGTCCCTCTTCGTATTCGACAATCTCTGACTGTGGAGATTCTGGTCGTGGTGACGGGGTAGCGCGTACAGGAGAGGGGGAGTTGTGGTGAGGGTCTGTCATAAAGGAGTATCGTATGGGGGTGTGGAAGCTAGTTCGGTAGAGGGCTTGGTAATTATCTTCGGTCATGACATACTTGATGGTGTCGTGATCCGTTTGCTGATGGTATTCCGCTTCTGGATTGGGGGTGTAGTGGCCATCGACGCCTTTGTAGTGGTATTTGTGTTTCATCACTACGATGGAGGGGACTGTGCCAGGGTTGTTGCTGATCTGTTCTTGTAGCCACGTAGCGAGTCTAAGAGGGTATTCCCCGGCGGCATGGCAGTGTGTGGTGGCTGCTTGGTTGGCGTTGGCAAAGAAGCGGCGGAGTCGTCTTAGGTGGAATTGGACGTCCGGGTCCGCATCTATCTGCTCGTGTTGGACTTTTCCTATGATACGTGCCATTTTGGCAGCAACCTTGGCTGAATCTTGTACGTCCTCTAGGTGCGTGGCTGTCATGCCACTGAACCAGCGTGTTTTGAGATATTCTTCAAGGTCGTCTGAGTCAGCTAGCATGGGGACTGGTGTGGATGGGTTGGAGATGGTGTCGTGGATCGATACAGTGGGTGAAACGGGGTGAGATGGAATGGGGGTGTTAGGCATGGTATATTGGTGGTGTTGCGAAAGCGAGTAAGTAAGTCCGAAGGGGATTTTTGTTAGTAGTGGGGTGTTGGTCATTGAGTTTGGGGAATTTACCCCCCTCCTTTATCGTCGGCGACGTCTCGGTGCCAGTAGTTGTTTGGGTGCATTTGGGTGTGACTGGTAAAATAATGTGATGAGTTCAGGGGTGTGGAGGTCATGTGTCGATACCCAAGAATCTTCCGAAGAGGGGAAGCCTTTCCATCGAACGCGGAATTGAAGTTCCTTCCGGCGTCCGAACAATCTAGACTGCGTGATCTTTTCAATTTCCCATTCCGGTTCGCCTTCAATGATGTCGGGGGGTGGTCTTGTGTAATTATGGCCGTGAGCTGGCGTTTCAATGTATGGTGATAGAAGATCAACGTGGAATACGGGGTGGATGCGCATTGATGGTGGCAATCGGAGTTTGTAAGTGATGGGGGACAGCCTCTGCTCGATGCGGAATGGACCGTGGCGTCGAGGGGCGAGCTTCATTGTGGGATGATGTGTTTTCAGGTTCCGCCCTTCTAACCATACTTGATCGTCCACCTGAAATCGAATCGGGACGAGCGGTAACGGTCTGTTTTGGAGGAGTTTTTCAGCTCTCTCTCGTGCGTCCTTGATTCGTTCCAATCGATCTTGTACGGATGGTACGTCTGATTCAGTTGTGATGTCTGGTATAGTAGGTTTGGTCCCAAAGAGAAGCTCGTGTGGCGTTAAGTGTGTTTTATCATGTGGCCACGAGTTATGTACGTATTTGGCGAGCGTGAGGTATTGAGCCCATTGGGTTTGGTCATCTGAGACCCATAGTCGGAGGTATTGTTCCACCCATTGATTAGCGCGTTCACTTTGTCCATCTGTCCTGGGATGGAATGCTGTACTCACGTTCTGTTGTATGTGGAGTAATTGACATAAGGCGCGAGTGAAATGTGATACGAATCTGGGGTCGCGATCTGAGATGATCTTTCGGGGTACTCCGAACCACGGCGTGAGGTGTCTGAAGTATAGGGTTGCGACACCTTCTCCAGTGATCTTAGTGGTACACGGGATAAATTTTGCGGCTTTGGAACATCCTTGATCGACGATAGTCAATATGGCGTTAAACCTGTGGGATTCAGGGAGTTCCGTTATGAGATCCATGGCAACGGATTGGAATGGGCCTAATGTGGGTTCTACTGGTAATGGTTGCAATGGTGCTCGGCGTTTGTGGGTTTGGGGTTTTGTTTCTTGACAAGTGGCGCATCCTTTGACATACTCTTTGGTGAATTGTCGCAAATCATCTCCTTCATAGACCTGTTCTATCAAAGATTGGGTATTGGCGATGCCGGGGTGGCCAGCCAACGGGTGGTCGTGGAATCGTTGGAGGATCGCCCTGCGTTCGGCGGTTGTGGTTGGGAACGTTATCTTTGTGAAACGATTTGGAGGTAACAGGATCATCTCCTTGTTATCCTCTTCTCCTTTCGACACGGCCAGGGGTCGTGAAAGGAAGTCCGCTGGGACATGTCTTTTCCCTGGTACGTGGACGATTTTGAAATCGTAATCGGCCATCTTATGCATCCAGCGGATATGTCTACGGTTGAGGTCTTGAAGTTTGCGGAAGTAGAGGAGGTTGTGATGGTCCGTTTGTATGATCATTTGATGAGGGTTTCCCAGCAGGTAGGGTCGCCATGTGGTTAGTGCCACGATGATCGCAAATAATTCTTTGTCGTAAATGTCCCAATTGCGTTGTGTTGCATCCAGCGTTTTAGAGAGGAAGGCGACTGGGTGTAGTTTGTCTTTTTCATCTCGTTGTTGGAGTACCGCTCCTACTGCGTAATTTGATGCGTCGGTGTTGACGATAAATGGCTGTTTGAATTGTGGCTGCCGTAATACTGGCGCTGTACAGATGGCCTCAATGAGTGATTCGAATGCTTTTTGGTGGGCCTCCTTCCATTCGAACTTTCCGCCTTTTGCTACAAAGGCTATGAGTTCATTGAGGGGGGCCGCTAATAGGCTGAATCCTCTAATGTACATGCGGTAGAAGTTGAGGAACCCAATAAAGGCTCGGACTTCTCATAGTGTAGTGGGTCGCTTCCAATGTTTGATGCCAGCGACCTTAACCGGGTCCATTGCGATGGTATCCGGGGTGATAATTACCCCTAGGTACTCTACTTGGATGACCTCGAACTGACATTTCTGTGGTTTGAGATAGAGGTCGTGTCTCTCGAGTTGATCCAAGACATCGTGGACCACTCTACGATGTAGTTCCATGTCGGCGGGTGTATGGATGAGGATGTCGTCCATGTATATTGTGACGTATCCTTCGTTAATGAGATCGTGGAATATTTGATTCATCATAGTCTGAAAGGTTGCTGGCGCGTTCGTGAGTCCGAAGAACATAATGGTCGGCTCGAACAATCCTCGATTTGTCTTGAAGGTGGCTTTCCATTCATCCCCTTCTTTGATGCGTATGTTGTTGTACCCCCATCGAACGTCTAATTTCGTGAAGAGTGCGGAGCATCCTCCTGGTACTCTCGTGATGCGGTCGATAAGTTCTCAGATGAGTGGAAGCGGGTTGGTATCTCTAACTGTCCACGTGTTAAGTTTGCGGTAGTCTTGTACGGGTCGATAGGTGCCATCTTTCTTTAATATGAGGAAACATGGCGCGGCATAAGGGGATTTCGACGGTTGGATTCGTTCGAGTCTTTCATTCTCTGTGACGAATTGTTCCATCGCTTTGTCTTCCCTTGGCGTTAGGGGATAAACCTTGCAGTCCAGCGTGTCTGGAGCACCAGGTTTCAATACTATTGCATGATCCCAAGGTTTCGACGAGGGGAATCTGTGTGACGCCTCTTCGCTGAATACGCTCTCGTGTCTGTGGTAGGCATGTGGGATCAGTTCTCTCCAATCAGTTTGGGTCGTAGGTTGTGCATGTTGGGCTAGTTGTTGCGCGATTGTTGTCTTGGCCCAAAGTACGACCAAAGAGTCTCCCTCTTCTAGCGGTTCTCCGGGCGGCGTATTCACTAATTTAATATGTTCTGTGGTGATGGTTTTGGCTGCTCCTATCGTTCGAAGCGTTACCGGTGTGTCCAAAGTCCCTTCTCTCCAATTGGGTCTTGGGTTGGCTGCTGCGAACCAGGGATATCCTAGCACGATGTGGTCTCCTCCCATATTCGCTATGAAAAAGCGAAGGATATGGGGGTGGTTTCCCGTGGTTACTTCTAAATCTGTGTAATGGGTGAGGTGTCCTCCGGCATTGGGGCTGCCATCAGCGTTCTCAATACGTCATGGTTCGTGCAAGAGGCGTGTGCCAAGTTTGTGTCTGTTGACGAACTCTTGACTGACAAAGCACTCGGTGGCTCCTGAATCTAGGAATGCAGGGATTTCGGCCATTTTCATCGCGGTGTGAAACAGACTATTGATTCGCATAGAATTGAGTCGTGGTAAAAATACACTGCGTTGGAACACTGCCCGAGCAAAGGCCGTCTTGCTCAGGCTACGGCAAAATCCTCATCCTTCGTCATATCCCCCCAGGCTTGGGCCATCTGCTGGTAATCCTCAGTCGACAAATTCTTCATATACTCGAGTACCACTTCGGGGGAAAGGGTCGTCGTCTGACTGCTTTCCGTTGGGGTCTCCAGTATGTCGTCTTTTGTTGGTGCAACGGCTGCGCTTCGTGCAGGTTTGTTTACTTTGTCTAGCTTCTTCTTGCATTCTCGGGAGAGGTGTCCCTGAGCTCCACAGAAGAAGCATCTTCCTTCATGTTTGTATCTCTCCTTTTCCTCTTCAGTGGTCGCTTTGCAGATGGCGTCCACCTGCATGGCGTTAGGATCGGGCGTATTTTGTCGTCTTTGGGTACTGAACTGTCCTCGATTGTTACGGAACGCAGGGTTAGGAAAGAATGGGCGGGGTTTATTTGCCTTCTTTTGCGCCCAAAAGGCCTGTCGATGTGGTTCGATTGTGGTGATGATGGCCTGTCGACATCTGGTGGATGTTTTCCAGGTTTCCCACGTCTGTGGTTGGTCGAGGTTCATGCAATTCTCGAGGAGTTTGACGTTCAACCTGTGTTTGAATTTCTCCAAAACAGCTGGGTCGTCTTCTTGGTATCTAGCTTTCCATGCCCACATCACAAATTGAGTGATATAGGTGTCAATGTCGTCTCCGACCATCTTCAATTTGTCCAACTCGGCGGCCACTCGATACTGTTCGTTGGTATCAGTCCAATCTTGTGCGAATGTTTGTTCGAACTGATCCCAGACATTGAGGAATGGTGGCATCGGTACCAGGTTGGGTTGCATGATCCACTCTTCCTGTGTGCGCTTCCATTCAGCGACTGCTGGTCCTTGAATGTAGGTCAAGGCGTGTGCGACTTTGCAAGAGGGATCGGCCATCACGGGTGAATGACCGTTCAAAAACTGGTAGAGTCTTAGTGCGTGCATGAATTCGTCTGATTTGATTCGATTCCCATCAAAGATAGGAGGTTCCTTTCCTTCGAGTCGTCCATTTCCTGCTGGCAGGGGTGGGCCGGCCTGTGGTTGTGCTGCTGGCGGTCCTCCTCCTGGCGGTCCTCCTCCTGGTGGTCCTCCTCCTGGTGGTCCTCCTCCTGCTGGCGCGGGGGGTGCCAGAGCTCCACCGCCGCCGCCGCCGCCACCGCCACTGCCACTGCCACCGCCACCGCCACTGCCACCGGTGTGGGGGCCGGTGGTGGTCTTTGCCGTGGAGGTTACAGTCTGTGTGGGAATTAGGGTGACAGTCGACATTCTGGTAATAGGGAGTGGGATGTCTTCGTCGTCTGTAGTGTCTGTCTCTGGGGGCTCGATTGAAGTGTCGGTGGGCTGCTCTTCGATCCTTCTGATGGTCTCAGTGCTTGTGGTTGCTGTGAGTTCCTCTGCGAGTGGTAAGAGTAGTGTTTACAGGTCCGGTCCATAGGACCGGGAAATAACCGGGGACTGGACCGAACTCTAACTGGTGAGAACCAGACCGTTGGTCACGGTTTTCCCGATTTGGGGTATTGTCCGGTCTGCGGTTCTATCCATTTCCTTGTAGAGTAAGAACCGTCCAAAACCGGTCATAACCGGTTTGAACCAGCCATCTAGGGAACCCTCTCCGCTCCCTCCGCTCCCTCCGCTCCTTCGCCCACGACACTTGACGCTACTCTCTTTGTAAGGTTTCTTTTTTCTTTTTTTTGTTTGTATCACTTTTACTAACTAACAACCACCCAGGTACGTTACACCCATCGACAACGCGCTGCCGCCACCACCGCCACGTCGGCGTGATGTCGCCAACACCCCTCTCGCTCGCAAATGCGAGCATGGGGTGTTTCCCTCTCTGACGAGCAAGAGCGGCGGCACTGGCACCAGCGGCACCAGCAGTGGCGACACCAGCGACAGCAACACGGCGGCGGCACCAGCGACAGCAGAGGCACAACCATCCCTCTGTTTTTTTCTTTTTCTCTCGTCACACTAGCTAACAACTCTCATCACTCATAGGTACATGGCCGCCACCCCTTCTCGCTTGCAAATGCGGGCTGGGGCTGGCTTTGCTCCGTTTCGCCACCACATCGCCGTGCCACCCCCTCTCGCTCGCAAACGCGAGGTGGGGGTGGTTACATTTTTACTTTGCTCGAGACAGCCGCAACGTCGTGGCGTCGCCACCACCGTTACCACCCCCTCTCTCGCAACGCGAGCTGGGGGTGGTTCCGCTTTTCTTCGGCTTGAGACAGCCACCACGTCACCGCCTCCGTCGCCGCATCGTCACCACCAGCCACCGCGTCGTCACCACCACCACCGTCTTCAGTAGCAACGGCGGCGGCAACGGCCCCGGTAACGGTGGCAGCAGCAGCGGGCGCAACACCTGGAGCGGCGAGAGTGGCGGCAGCGGCGGCGGCAGCAGCGACCGTGGCAAGGGCAGCAACGGCGACCGCGGCGAGGACAGCAACGGCGACCGCAGTGAGGACAGCATCGGCGACCGCGGCGAGGACAGCAACGGTGACCGCGGCGGGGACAGCAACACCGACCGCTGCTGGGGTGGCGGCGAGGGCAGCGGCAGTGGCGGCTGGGGCAGCAGCAGCAGCAGGGTGGGATGTTAAATTAAATTACATATATGTACACTTAGCAAAGTATTGATAATGAATGATAGTCTTGAAGATTGTGTGTGTACATATCATATACGCGTGATGAAAACCAGTCTGAACCACACATGAAACTGATCTGAACAGGTCACTGACTGGTCCCAGTTTAGACTGGTATCAACCGGTTATGAGGCCTAGACCGAACCGATGTCGACCGGTCACAGTCAGTTCGGTCCGGTTTTTGTGAAATTTCAAGTTGCACCTGACCGGTTCCGGTTCCGGTTCAATGGCAATCAGGCCTGAAAACCGGACCGGACCGGACTTTAAAACACTAGGTAAGAGGACTTGACGGGTGAGTCGTTCTCCTCTGAAGGAGTCAAGGTCGGGATTAAGCTTGGCTTCGGGTGGAGGTAGGTCTATCGCTTTTCCTCCTACGTATGCTTGGGTGTAGTCATCCCACTCTTTTTCAAAAGTGTAGAAGATATTATTGGCGTAGACGAGTGGGTACACTTGTCCGTCGTAGAGACAGTAATATCTGTCCCAAGGTGCGGGGTGGTCTGCGGTGAGTTTGGTTCCTTTCTTGCAGAAGAGCGCTTTCTTTCTGCCAAGTGTAGTGGTGGGTATTCGTCCCTTCGGGATAGATCCCTGAGGGTTGGCGGCTGCGTCGAACGGGGGTCTTTGGTGTGCAGGTAGGGTACTGAACACCGGGTCCAAGGGCACATAACTAGTGCTGGGTTCCAGTTTGTGTTCGTTGTTCGATGAGTTGGCGAAGTTGTTGGATAACTTCTGCCAACCGTGCTTGTCCTTCCTCTAAGAGGGTGAACTGTTGTACGAGGAATTCGTGTTCAATGTTGGGATGTGTCCCACAGGTCCTGTCGCAGTATGTCTGATGACGTCGGAGTCTAGCGAGGATGTTTCATTCCACTCTTTCGAGGTGGTCGAGATCGTCGAGTCGATTCAAAAGGGATTCGTCGAGAGTGTCCAGTTTCGTGAAGCTTGTTCTTATGTTACGCGTAGTCCTCACGCGTATCGTAATTGGACAATAAGCCCAAGGATCGGGGTTTAGAAGAAAGAGGGGAAAGGAGTAGACGCTTCGTATAGGACTAGTATTGCTTCAGAAGAACAAGCTTAGAGTCGACTACGTAGTGAAGTCCTCCTTATATACGTAGGTGCGTGAGAGTGAGTCACCATAAGTAATACGTATCATGAGTCTCGGAATGCAGTCGCTATCCCTCAGCCTAATCGTACAAGTATAGGTAAAGAGAAAGTGGTAAAAACGGTAACACATGCGCTTTGAGTCCATGATGCGCTCCACTTCGTATTCTTCTTCTCCTTCTACCAAATCTGGAGCTGGCTGTGGGAAGTTCTCCCCATACTCCGTAGTTTCTTTATAGGGCGTAAGCAACGAGGCATGGAAGACATTGTGTATCTTCCAATGGTTTGGCAGTTCCAGGCGGTAAACTATGGGGGATATGACGTTAATTACTTTAAACGGTCCATATCATTTTGGCGCCAGTTTCGCAATCGGGTGAGTTAGGCGCAGGTTGCTTCCTTCTAGCCAAACTAGGTCGCCTTCTTCATGTGCCTTGAAGTGGCGCTGCCCCTTTCTTCTTTCTGAGCGCTGAACAAGTAAGCGCTGTGCATTCTTGATCGCCGTGGTGGCGTAGGCGCGTGTTCGCTCTAGCCACCCTTTTCGCTCTTTGAGCGCTGGTATCTTGGTCTGATGATCGGTCACATGGATCGTCGGTGTGTGCCCTATGAGCAACTCATAGGGCGTTCGTCCTGTCGTTTCATTTGTCCAGGTATTGTGCACGAATTGGGCCAAAGGTAGCAACTGCATCCAGTTGTCCTGTTCGGTATTCCCGTAAATCCTCAGGTACTGTTCGATGCGCTGATTTGCGCACTCTGATTGTCCATCTGTTTGAGGGTGAAATGCCGTACTGATGTTCTGTGATACGCCCAACATTGTGCATAGTTCTTTCATGATGGCAGCCGTGAATTGCGGATCACGGTCTGATATAACGTGTCGTGGTACCCCATAGAATGGAAAGATTCGTTCCGCATAGAGCTGTGCTACGCCCAGTGCGTCGATCATTTTTGAACAGGGCAGGAAGATTGCCGCTTTCGAACATCCATGGTCCACGATCGTGAGAATGGCATCGTGCCCTTGTGAGTTGGGGAGATCTGTGATTAGATCCCAGCTGATCGTGTGGAAGGGAATGGCATCTTGTTCTGTGCCTATGGGCATGATTGGTGGTCGTGGTCGTACTGTGTTTGGTTTGGTAGACTGGCACGTCACACATCCTTTGACGTATGCGACCACAAATGCCTTCATTGTTGGCCACCAGAACTCGCATGCTATGGCCCTGAGGGTATTTGCAATTCCAGGGTGCCCTGCCGCCTCGTGGTCGTGATATAGTTTTAGGATTTTCTGCAATAGTTCTTTCCTTTCTGGGACCACTAGGCGCGCATGATAGTACCATCAGTTCCTGGCTTCGTCCAGCACGTGTCCTTCTTTTAGCGCTTTCATTAACTCTGTTTCTTCTTGTTGCGCGTCCACCACTTCCCTTTCTAGGTCAATGATGTCAGTGGCACGCGCAAATAGCTTCTCTGGGAGGACTGTTATGTCCATGTTGTCCTCCATCCCTTCGTCGTAGTCTGGTCGTCTAGACAGGTGGTCTGCATGATTGTTCTTTCCTGGTTTGTGTATTAGCACAAAGTCATAGTCTGCCATGTCTCCAAGGTACCGCGCCACCCTCCTGTTGATGCGTTGAGGGTGCCGGTAGTATTGCAAGTTGGTGTGGTCAGTGTACACTGTGATTTTGAATGGTGTAGAGAGGAGGATATGTCTCCACCCTCTTAGTCCTTGCACGACCGCCAGTAGTTCTCGGTCGTGGACATCGTAGTTTCGCTCCGCAGGAGTGAATGAATGGGATAGATTCCCCACCGGCCGCAGCCGGCCGCGTTCGTCTCTTTGCGCTAGTATCGCGCCCATGGTAGTGTTGCTGTGGCTAAGCCGATGTTTTTTTCTATCTCAGGAAAT